>MJUU01063966.1:128256-144104 GCA_002080025.1 Modiolus philippinarum
CTGAACAGCTGACGTAGTTAGGAATGTGAACTCATGAACTTGGAATGTTATCCAATCAGCGGAGCGGAATGCCCCCACTTCACCATAGAGGCACGAGATGTGTGTCGTCTAGCAGTATAAAAGGAAGCGTTCGCCAGTCTTTCAATAGACTGCGGCCCGCGACCAGGGCGATCAGACAAGTCTTGAAGCTAGTAACCATAGCTAAAGTTAAAAGGGTCGCAGTCGGTACCAGTCTTATAAACAATGTAAATGTAGAATAGACCAAACCATGTTTGACCGAGATACGTCACCAAAGTTATTTATATTGCGTTGTTGACAAACAATTGACGTACCAAAAAGGGGGGTCTCAGTTATATTTTATCGTTTCACGGGGATTGAATTGTCAATACTTTATATATATATATATAACAGAGGGGAATAAATTGTAATAGTAAAACTCAATTATAGTTTGTTATATCTGTTGTACATATTTATTAGTAACGTCAGGAGTTTACCGTTCATCTCAATTAACCAGTGCCTTGAGCTTTGCCGCTACGCTACCACTATGCGGTTATGCTACCAATAGCCATTTACGCTACCAGTATACTGCTTAATATGAATAACCAGTGCATTATAGATCCCTACCAGATCTAACCTATTGCATATAAACCACAACCACTGTACAGTATTTACCACTGACATTACGTCAAACCATTGTTTACCCCCACCTACCCTAAAACGTAACAATATCTGATGACATTTCATTGGCATGACAATCAACATTCATTAATATGAATATTTTTACTAAAATCGGTTTTGGTTCCATAAAATACCAATTCTTCTGAGCAATTTGTACTTTGCAGAACGGAATGGAACCAAACATCTTGTGCATTTATCATATATTTTTGGAGTACGACATTTTACATAACGCCATCTGCTTTTTATAAAGTTATTGTATATTGATAGCAATAATGTTGCTTTCAACGCAAGAGAAAATTGGTTTGGGGAATCAATTATCTTTGTTCCGTATGGTTCCGTTAAATACCAATTCCTCTGAGCGATTAGTACTTTGCGGAACGGAACGGAACCAACTTCTTTTGTATTTATCATATATTGTATACAAAATATAACACGAGACCATCTGCTTCGTATAAGATAGAAATATAACTTTGCTTTCAAATGACTAAATACCGAAGTTACCGTAAATTTAAATTCTGCATATGCGCATTTCGACAACTTATGTCTCCTCAGTGCAGATAAAATCTAAACATTTGGAAGACCATAAACTCAAAAATGATTAAAACTGATAGAGAACAAATAACCGATATGATCTAAATGTAAAGCCAAAATCAGCTAAGGACAGAGCTTTGCATGAGGGAGATACTCCTTAGTTTTCAACAAAATTTACAAAAATTTAGATATTGTAAGGTTCCAAATAGAATCGGCTTTAGGGTCGGCACCGAAGTACTGACTACTGCATGGGCTGGTGAATACCTTCGGAGACTAACAGTCCACCAGCAGTGGCATCGACCCAGTGGTAACAAATGACTAAATACCGAAGTTACTGTAAATTTAAATTCTGCATATGCGCATTTCGACAACTTATGTCTCATCAGTTCTGATAAAATCTAAATATTTGGAAGACCATAAACTCAAAAATGATTAAAACTGATAGAGAACAAATAACCGATATGATCTAAATGTAAAGCCAAAATCAGCTAAGGACAGAGCTTTGCATGAGGGAGATACTCCTTAGTTTTCAACAAAATTTACAAAAATTTAGATATTGTAAGGTTCCAAATAGAATCGGCTTTCGGGTCAGCACCGAAGTACTGACTACTGGGCTGGTGAATACCCTCGGAGAATAACAGTCCACCAGCAGTGGCATCGACCCAGTGGTAACAAATGCCTAAATACCGAAGTTACTGTAAATTTAAATTCATAAAGTCATAACAATATATTCGTTAATGATACCCCCGACTCTGAAGAAGGTATGTACTGTTTAACCGTATCCGTCATTCCTTCCGTGACAACTTGCGTCTATTTTTTCTCTGCAATGGTTAATGATACAATTGAGAAATTTTGTCACAAGCATATTGTGGGATGCATTTTCAGACCTTGGGGGTGCTCAGTACTACCTGTTTACGGACGGCACGTCTTTTTACTCAAATAAACTCAAATATACTCAAATAAACTCAAATAAACAAAAATAAACATAACTATAGTTTGAATAATACAAAATAATGATAATTTAAAACAAAAAATATAATTTAGTCTCATTATATTAACTTTTTATCCAAAAATTGCGGCAAATATCTCTTAGTAGTAAACGTAAGTGTGGCTAGATTGCCAAATACCTACTTGGTGTTAAACGGACTTCACATAATGTTGCATTAGCCTTCACACTAACATTGTAATTTTTTACCACTGTAAATAAGTAGCTAAATGTTAAATATTGTTCACAAAAATAACAAATTGACAAATTCAGAAGCAGAATTCTACGGCTTTTACACACAAGCGCAGTTAGGGTATTACTGCGCAGGGCAGTACCAGTCTAATTTGCCGACCGGTTTACATACAGTATTGTCTTCATAAAAAAAAATCTTACCCCTATGCAAAAACGGGACTAATTAAAAGAATAATATTTTGTTTTATTTACAACATTTAACAGTGGTAAGAAAAGTATTGTTTTGGTATCATCTCATTAGTAACCGTATACAAGATACACACACGTCAGCTGATGGATTATTTGATTATTTCAAGACAACTGCACAATAACATTAAAATATGCATTTTTATTGCTCTTAATTTCTAAAAAGGTATATTTTATATCCATTTTACTTCTGTTTGGGTATACAAACGGATATTTAGGTTTATTTGAGTTTATTTGAGTTTGTTTGAGTTTATTTGAGTAAAAAGACGCGCCCGTTTACGGACTTTGTCAAATTTTCCGGATGATACTTTTTACATAATAAAGTGATTTTTTTTTGTCAAGTTTTTTCGCAATAGTAATTTGATACAAACTTGAAATTTGGCACAAGCTTTGTTTGGTTATCCCATATTGTGGGATACATTTTCAGACCTGTCGGGACCTATCGGTTTATCTTTGTTCCGTTTGGTTCCGTTAAATACCAATTCCTCTTAGCAATTGGTACTTTGCGGAACAGAACGGAACGGAACAAAACATCTTTTGTATTTATCTTGTGCATTTATTATATAAAGCGTACGACATTTTACAAAACACCATCTGCTTTTGATAAACTTAATGAATATTGATAGCAATAATGTTGCTTTCAAGGCATGACAAATATATTAGTTTCAATTTTCGACATAAATTCTGTTTATTTGTACTGTATCCGCACCTGTTTTGTGTCTTTGCACTTACCATATCGATCCAGGGTTCAATGAAAAGGGGTATTCTGGCTGTCATTCGGCGACAGCTCTTGTTTCAAATGTCTCATATTTTCAACATATCTGATGACATTTCATTGGCATGACAATCAACATTCATTAATATGAATATATTTACTAAATCGGTTTTGGTTCCATAAAATACCAATTCTGCTGAGCAATTTGTACTTTACAGAACGGAATGGAACCAAACATCTTGAGCATTTATCATATATTTTTGGAGTACGACATTTTACATAACACCATCTGCTTTTTATAAAGTTATTGTATATTGATAGCAATAATGTTGCTTTCAACGCATGACCAATATATTGATGAATTTCAAATGTTTCAATTTGCGGCATATCCCAGGGGAGGGGGTACTCTCAAATTTTACCCATACATAGGCTCGTCCTAGAGAAAAAATATACCCCCAAAAATACCAAAATTTGGAAGTATACCCCCCAAAAATACCCATTATAATAAAACACCCCAAAAAATACCTTCCAAAATTTTAAACCCCATAAAAATACCTAAGAATTTTTATGTTGTCATTTGTTTTTTATTGACTAAACTGTCATTGGTCCGCCTGTGCAATGCTATGTAAGATAAATACAACAATTCCTAGGATTGTTACTATAAATTAGTGAAGAGTCATGCAAACAATAGGGATACATCGAAGTTTGGTGCTATATTGTATACAAAAATAGCCATAATTTTTTATTCATGTGTCAATCTTTTTTCAGAAAACTCATGTACCCTATAAAAATATACCAACAAAATATGAAACACCCCAAAAATTACCACCATATCATTGTAACCCCCAATAAAATACTTACATTTTTGCACCCTAAAAAAATAGCAAAATCTAAAATTTTTACCCCCAAAAAATAGTCCGAACAGAAAATCTTTGGGAGTACCCCCCCACGGGCGGCATATATTCTGTTTATAATTTTGAAAGATTTATTTTATTGTGTTCCTACTTGTCTGTATCCACATCTGTTTTGTGTCCCACGCACACTTAAATTTGCACTTACCATATCGATTCAGGGTTCAATGAACGGGGGTATTCTGGCTGCCATTCGGCGACATGTCTCATTTTTGCGATATCATTGGCATGACCATCAACATTCATTTTTAATGGCTAAATAAATATGAATATATTTACTAAAATCGGTTTATCTTTGTTCCGTTTGGTTCCGTAAAATACCAATTCCTCTGAGCAATTGGTACTTTGCGGAACGGAACGGAACTGAACAAAACACAAATATAATTCATTTTGTCTGCATATTTTAATTTTCTCCTTCTGTGGTCTTTTCTCTTAATATCTAATAAAGTTAATATATATGTTGACAACAATACATATTTCTAATTTAGTTAATATATTTTTTGACTTGTAAATATATTTCGTTTTTATCCGTGACAAGGATGCCTGAAATGTTTGATTTTGAGTGAAAAGTCGTTAAATTTGTTATCTTTGATTCTACAAGACCGATTGATATAAACACTTGATACTCTAATGAAAGGAATAATTATACCAGCAAGCATATATATGTATATGTGCAAACCCAAATGTAACAAATTACAAATCCCTCCAGAATCACGCGATCTACATTCTTCATTGTTCCGCTTGGTTTCACACAATGCCAATTCTATGAGCTACTAGTATTGATGACATGGCATTTATCAAAAACTGTACAAACGTACTAAATTGAGATTAACGACAAAGAGTGACATTTATGATCATTGTATGAATGAATATGTAAGATAAAACATATTGAAACTGGCTGTCATTCGGCGACAGCTCTTGTTTCAAATGTTCAATTTGCGACATATCTGATCACATTTCATTAGCATGACCATCAATATTCATTTTAATGTCTAAAATAATATGAATATATTTTCTAAAATCAGTTATCTTTGTTCCGTTTGGTTCCGTAAAATACCAATTTCTCTGAGCAATTGGTACTTTGCGGAACGGAACGGAACGGAACCAAAAGTCTTATAAAGCGTACGACATTTTAAATAAAATCATCTGCTTTTGATAAACTTAATGAATATTGATAGCAATAATGTTGCTTTCAAGGCATGACAAATAACTAAATACCGAAGTTACTGTGAATTTATTTTCTGCACATGCGCATTTCGACAACTTATGTCTCTTCAGTGCAGATAAAATCTAAACGTTTGGAAGTCCATAAACTCAAAGATGTTAAAAACTGAGAGAGAACAAATAACCAATAAGTTCTAAATGTACAGCCAAAATCAGCTGAGGACAGAGCTTTGCATGAGAGAGATACCCCTTAGTTTCAACAAAATTTACAAAAATTTAGATATTGTAAGGTTCCAAATAGAATCGGCTTTCGGGTCAGCACCGAAGTACTGACTACTGGGCTGGTGAATACCCTCGGGGACTAACAGTCCACCAGCAGAGGCATCGACCCAGTGGTAACAAATATATTGGTGAATCTCAAATGTTTCAATTTGCGGTATATATTCTGTTTACTTGTACTGTATCCCGGCGCACCTGTTTTGTGTCCCTGCACTTACCATATCGATCCATAGTTCAATGAACGGGGGTATTCTGGCTCCCATTCGGCGACAGCTCTTGTTTCAAATGTCTCATATTTTCAACTTTCATTGGCATGACCATCAACATTCATTTTAATTTTTTATGCATGTGTCAATTTTTTTCTGAAAAACTCATGTACCCCATAAAAATACCAACAAATTATGAAACACCCCAAAAATACCACCATATTATTGTAACCCCCCCAAAATACTAACATTTTTTGCACCCTAAAAAATAGCAAAATCTAAAATTTTTACCCCAAAAAAATAGTCCAAGCCTATGTACAGAAAATTCATGGGAGTACGTAATCCCCCCCCCTCTGGGCGGCATATATTCTGTTTATGATTCTGAAAGATTTATTTCATTGTGTTAATTCCTACTTGTACTGTATCCACACATGTTTTGTGTCCTCGCACACTGAAATTTGCACTTACCATATCGATTCAGGGTCCAATGAACGGGGATATTCTGGCTGCCATTCGGTGACAGCTCTTGTTACAAATGTCTCATTTTTGCGATATATCTGATCATAATTCATTGGCATGACCATCAACATTCATTTTAATGGCTAAATCAATATGAATATATTAAGTAAAATCGGTTTATCTTTGTTCCGTTTGGTTCCGTAAAATACCAATTCCTCTGAGCAATTGGTACTTTGCGGAACGGAACGGAACGGAACAAAAATTTTGTCTGAATATTTCAATTTTCTCCTCCTGTGATCTTTTCTCTTGACATCTAATAAAATTAATATATAGTTGACAACAATACATATTTCTAATTTAGTTAATATACTTTTTGACTTGTATTCAATTTACAAAATATATTTCGTTATATCCGTGACATGATTATCAGAATCCTCGAGATGCCTGAAATAAAATCTAAATATGTTTGATGTTCACTGAAAAGTCGTTTAATTTCTTATCTTTGATTCTACAAGACCGATTGATATAAACAGTTGATACTTTAATGAAAGGAATAACTACACCAGCAAGCATATATATGTATATGTGCAAACCCAAATGTAACAAATTACAAATCCTTCCAGAATCACGCGATCTACATTCTTCATTCTTCTGCTTGGTTTCACAAAATGCTCATTCTAAGAACTACTAGTATTGATGACATGGCATTTATCAAAAACTGTACAGTCAAACGTACTAAATTGAGATGAACGACAAAGAGTGACATTTATGATCATTGTATGAATGAAAATATAAGAGAATACATAATGAAACCGCGAAAATACATACCCAAAAAATTACTAATACATGCAGAAAGAAAATGTCATGCGATGAAAATTTTGAAGATATACAATTTTGATTGTTCCGTTCGGTTCCGCAAAATACCAAATCATCTGTGCAATTGGTATTTTACGGAACGGAACGGAACGGAACCAAATAAATGTAAAACATGTAAAAAAAATCCGAGTTTGTTATTAATTTTGGTAACTATTATGGTTTGCCTTAATAGGTATCATTCATGGAATTCTTCTTACTTGATAAGGATATTTTATTGCATTGTTATGCAATTTAACTTTTTTCCCCATTTGTAGCCCCAACGTCTGTTCCGTTCCGTTCCGTTCCGTAAAGTACCAATAGCCTGTTTAGGGTATATTGGGATACGGGATATTTACCACCTTTGTTAATGGGATATGGGATATTTTGGGCAAAAAGTACTGGGATAAGGGATATTTTGACTCTGGAAAACGGGATATTTCAATAATTAATTAGATATCTTTAATTTTCAAAGGGATATTTTAGTCCAGACTTACTGGATATGGGATATTGGGACCCCCTAAACAAGCCTCAATACCCTTGTCCGTCTATCCATCCGTCATTCAATCCAATATCTTTGCGTCACAAAATTCTCTGCTCTGCTTGAATTAATTTGAAATTTTGGTATGCTGCTTTGTTGTAATGAGTTGTGTGTTGTAAACTATTTTGAGTGCTTTCCAATATCAACTTCCTGTTTGACTGGACTTTGAATTTATACTGTATTGGTCATAATAGTAAAATTTTCATCACAAAATTCTCCAGTCTCCTTCAAGGGATTCATTTTGAAATTTGGTATGCTGCTTTGTTATAATGACTTGTGTGTTGTATGCTATTTTTAGTGCTCTCTGAAATCAACTTCCTGTTTGACGGGACTTTGAATTTTCACTACATTGATCATAAAAGTAAAATTTTTGTCACAAAATTCTCCGGTCTCCTTAAAGGGATTGATTTTATATTTGGTATGCTGCTTTGTTGTAATGATTTTTGTGTTGTATGCTATTTTTAGTGCTCTCTGAAATAAACTTCCTGTTTGACGGGACTTTGAAATTTTACTGCATTGGTTATAATATTGAAATTTATGTCATAAAATTCTTCTGTCACCTTGAAGGGTGGTATTCTGCTTTGTTGTAATGAGTTGTGCGTTGTAAGATATTTTTAGTGCTCTCTGAATAAAATTTTGGTTTCCAGATGATAACTTGAGTATTCTGCATGGTATCAAAACCAAACTTGGTTACATGCTTACTTATCACCCAAGACAGAACCCTAAAAATTTCGGGGTTGGTACCCTCAATGTCAAGGTCACAGTTGCTAAAAATAGACTAAAATTTCAATAAAATTTTGGTTTCCAGATGATAACTTGAGTATACTGCATCGGATCAAAATCAAACTTGGTCACATGCCTAATTATCATTCAAGACAGAACCCCATTGATTTCTTACCCCTAGGGTCAAGGTCACAGTTGCTAAAAATAGACTAATATTTTATTAAAATTTTGGTTTGGATGATAGCTTGAGTATCCTGCATCTGATCCATACCAAACTTAGTAACATGCACACTTATCACCTAAGACAGAACTCTATAGATTTGGGTGTTGGTACCCAAAGGTCAAGGTCACAACTGTTGCTAAAAATAGACACAAGTTTCCAAAAAAAATTTTGCTTCCATATGAAAACTTGAGTATCCTGCATCTGATCAAAACTAAACTTGGTCACTTCCTTATATCTTATCACAAAAGACATAAACCTATTGATTTTAGGGTTGATACCCCCTAAGGGTATCAGACAAGGTCACAGTTACTAAAATAGATTATTATTACATATAAGACTGTTTCTCAGATTATTTGTCGGAACTACGCATTATATCAAAACCAAACCAATTCCAATGTCTATTTATCACAGGAGAAAGATCCTATTTTATAATTATTTGATATATATATTGTACATAGTTATGCCTTTAATAGTTTAAGGGTTTCGATTGTAAGGAGGCGGGGGCATCCATGTTCCATGGACACATTCTTCCATTTATTGTAGATGCGTCTTTTAAAGTTACGAGGATCAGACACATATAGATACAGAGATTAGCAACTAATTGAAGTCGCTAATATCATGCATGTAAACTCGCTCCCAAGATGCAACATAACATTTGAAACTTCTCTTAATTTTGGTAAAGTTTACCTGTACGATAATGTTATTGTTTTTACAGGTGCATCCTTGTTTGATTATTGTGTGGCCTGATATTACACTCAATATCCATGACAATTTGTAGATATTCGATAAATAAAACTTTTTGTTGACATTTCTGAAAGGTTTTGATTAAATTATATGAGATGGGAACTAAAAATTGACTATTAACCTCACAGGCTATCTCGCAAACGCGTGTTATTTCAGATTTCTACATAGGATTAACTAGGAGTTTCTAATCTCCGTATCTATATGTCTCTGCCAGGATCCATATAAAAATTAAGTCACTTTGACCTTCATTTCATGCATGAATGACTTAGGTTAATGTTTTTGTTAAAGTCTAGGTCTCAGATACTACAACTCTTTTGTTTATAGATGTGTCTTTAATATGTAGTCGCCAAGCTCCAGATAAAACAACATAGAAAAAGCCACAGCCTGCTCAGCTCACCTTGTTGCACAGCATTGTCACATGTTAAACATGTCAGAAAACAGGAATGGACTATAATAGGAAAATGAAAGGATATGGAGTAAATGTACATGTTACAAAAACGCACACGGTACATAGAAAACTCCAGTTTATCAAGGACAGGGCTTTTATTCCTGTCTACATCTTGATGTCGCCTGATGGTCTTCAACTAGAGGTGAACAATATTCACCCACTCAAGCATTCTTCTTTTTAACTGATTCATTCATTCGTAAAATGTAGGTCAAAGACTGTCATCCCAAAATGTATGACACATACCAATATGGTTGATGCGGGACATGCCAGCAAGCAGAAATAGACCGTAACCATTCTAATTAACCAAGTCACTGATGCGTAAAATGTAGGTCACAGTCGGCATCCGATGCATGCATTGTTGCAGTCATCCCAAAATGCATCACACATACCAATATGGTTGATGTGGGACATTTCAGTAAGTGGGAATAAAATTAAACCATTCTACCTAACCAAGTCGCTCATGCCTAAAATGTAGGTCACAGACAGCATCCGAGGCATGCATTGTTGTTGTCATTCCAAAATGTATCATGCATACCAATATGGTTGATGCAGGACACGTCAGTAAGGGTGAATGGACTTTAATCATTCTACCATACAAGTCGCTCATGCATTAAATGTAGGTCACAGACAGCATCTGAAGCATGCATTGTTGTTGTCATCCCAAAATGCATCAGGCATGCCAATATCGTTGATGTTGGACATGTCAGTAGCCGGGAATGGACTTTAACCATTCTACCTAACAAAGTCGCTCATGCGTAAATTGTAGGTCACAGACAGCATCCGAAGCATGCATTTTTGTTGTCATCCCAAAATGCATCATACGCACCAATATGGTTGATGTTGGACATGTTAGTAACCAGGAATAGACTTGAACCATTCTTCCTAACCGGATGCGGACGTGGACACGGACGCGGACGCTCGGGGTATCATATAACTTCCCTCACTTCGTGAGATGATAATTTGTTCCCTTTTATCTCCATTTCATGCATGATTGACTAAGCTTACAGTTTGTGTTATATAGTCCAACATCTAGAGGATTAATCTTTCATCAGTAGATGCATCTGCTATAGGTGTGAGGCACCTGATTGAAATAAGGTCACAATAACCTACATGTATAATTGGCTCAGATTTAAGTAACAGGCCAGATCTTTGTGGAGTGCTAGTGCTAATACTACACAAACGAACAACAAATAGGTGAGGGTATTAAATGTCCATTCCGACTGCTTCCTTTTCTTGTAATGATAATCATTGTACCTCATGATGGCTGCAGCAGGGAACGGTTTTACATAAGGATCGTACAGGAAATGCATTATCAAGACAAGACAAGACTTTATTCTGTTAAAACTTTGGTGTACAATGGTATACAGAAGAACAGTGACCCTCAGCCACAATAAAAGGTGAAACAAGAGGTTTAAGCAGTCAATATGTATATATAAGTTCAAAGATCTTCTTCCCTAAAACCACTGAGCCAATTGCAAGTTTTGTCACAATAGTCCTTGAGTAGTCACCTTTAAAAATTATGTGTCTAGTTGGCGCCTCATCCAAGATGGCCACCAGCTGGGAACATAGTTTAACATAAGACCTGTTTGGAAATGCATTTAAAGATCTTTTCTGAAGCCACAAAGCCTATCAGAGCCAAACATGGTCACAATAGTTCTTGGGTGATCCCCTTGAAAGATAGTGTCCAACTAGTCCACACCTCATGGAAGAGGGTCTCCAGCATACAGCATAGTTTAACATTGGACCCTATGGGAAAACAAATTAAACAAAAGCTGGCACCCCATGGCAGCCTGATATACCCCCGCTCATTGAACCCTGAGTCAATGTGGCGAGTGCAGATTTAATTGTATAGGGACACAATACAGGTAAGGACACAATACAAGTATAAACACAATGATATAATGAATAACAGTAATGTCTCGGCAAACAGGAAGTGCTTATGACATAACCTTAACATCCGAATACACGATAGACTGGACCATAAGGAAGCTCTGTGCAAAAGAACAATTGAACCCCACTTACAGTTTCAGAAAAAATTGTGACGAAAAATTCCATATATTGTACAACAATGAAAAACTATGATGTCTCGGCAAACAGGAAGTGCTTATGACTTAACCTTGAAATTGGAATACACGATATATTGGACCATAAGGAAGCTCTGTACAAAACAACAATTGAATCCCACTTACAGTTTCAGAAAAAATTTTGACGAAAAATTCAATATATTGTACAACAATGAAAAACAATGACGTCTCGGAAAACAGGAAGTGCTTACGGCGTAACCTTGAAATCGGAATACACGATAGATTGGACCATAAGGAAGCTCTGTGCATAACAACAATTGAATCCCTCATACGGTTTCAGAAAAAAATTGTGACGAAAAATTCCGGATTCCATATATTGTACAACAATGGGAAACAATGATGTCTCGGCAAACAGGAAGTGCTTATGACTTAACCTTGAAATCGGAATACACGATAGATTGGACCATAAGGAAGCTCTGTGCAAAGAACAACTGAATCCCACTTACAGTTTCAGAAAAAATTGTGACGAAAAATTCCATATGCTGTACAACAATAAAAAAAACAATGAAGTCTCGGCAAACAGGAAGTACTTATGCGGTAACCTTGAAATCTGTATATACACATCGGACCATCATGAGAAAGATTTTGCCAAAATATGATTTCATTCTGTAAAGTAGTTGCTGAGAAAAGTGTGGTTACGGACGGACGAACGAACGAACGAACGGACGAACGGAGGTAAACCAGTATACCCCCACTACTATGTAGCGGGGGTATAAAAAATCTCCTCTGCAACTGCTTTGCCAATTTGAAATCAATTTAGTCACAATAGTCCTTTGGTGATCCCCTTTAAAGATTGTGTCCAACTAGTCCACAACTCATCCAAGATGGCCACAAGCAAGAAACATAGTAACATTTGATCTTATGCGGAAACACATTGAAAGATCTTCTCCTCTGAAATTCCTTTGTCAGTTGGATCCACAATTGGCTGCAGAAGTCTTTTGGTAGTTCCCTGTATGATTTTTTTTTCAGCTAGTCTGCACCTTATCCAAGATATCTGCCATCAGGGAACTTAGTTTGAGATTGGGACCTATGTGGAAACTCATTGAAAGATCTATTCAGTAACTGCTTTGCCAACTGAAAACAAACTTGACCACAATAGTCCTTCGGTAGTCACCTTTAAAAATTTGTGTGCCTAGTTGGGGCTTCATCCAAGATCCATACCAGCTGGGAACATAGTTTAACATAAGAACTTTTTGGAAAAGCATTCAAACGTCTCTTCTGAAGCGACAAAGTCTATCCCTTTAAAACATGTGGCCATCTAGTCCTCATCTTACCCAAGGTGGCTAGCTGGGAAATAAGTTTAACATTGGACCCAATGGGGAAACACATTGAAAGATATTCTCCACAGAAACCACTTTGCCAATTGGAACCGAACTTAAGCACAATAGTCTATGGCGATTGTGTAGTCCCCTTTTCAAGATCTGCGAGTCAGTAATTCATCAAAGATTGCAACTATTGGGGAATTTAGCTTAACATTAGACCCTTTCGGAAAGCTTTCAAAGATCTTCTCTAATTTATACCAATTTGAACCAAACTTGGTTACAATAGTTCTTGGGAAGTCCCTTTGAAAAATGTATTTGGAAAGTCCGCACATCATTCCTGATGGCTGGCAATGAGGAAACTTAGTTCAACACCAGACCCAAACATTTCTCAAAGATGTTCTTTGAAGGTACTTAGCCACTTGGAACCAAACTTTTGTCACAATTGTCCTCAAAAGTGCCCCCTTTGAAAAAATGTGTCTGGGAAATATGCATTACATCCAATATGGCTGCCAGTGCAATCATAAGTTGGACACTGTAGTACATATCTGCAATATGGACTCTGAAATTGACTTCAATTTTTCAGCTAAATGTTCTTGTAAGTGAAGAGTATTGTATTTTCAACAAATAATTATACCCCATGCAATAAAGCTGATATGGGTATAAGATTTTTTTTTCAATGTTTCTTTTGATGAAAGATATATGAGCAGGCTAACTTCATTTCAGACTTCAATAATATAGAATTTTCCAACATTTGAGGTATGCCAGCTTGCTCATTCAGATTCTGTAATTTACCAACAGACTGTTTGCAATTCACTCACCAGATATTTGTCAAAACATAGAAAGCAGCCACAGCATGCTAAGCTCACCGGTGCACAGCTTTGTCACATGTTAAACATGTCAGTAAACAGGAATGGACTTTCTTTATCAGATTCATTTATGCATTAAATTTGGGTCAGACTGCATCCAAAGCATTCATTGAAGCTGTCATATCAAAGTGCATCATACATGGTTGATGTGGGGCATGTTAGTATGCAGAAATGGACTTCAACCATTCAACCATTCAACATAACCAAGTCATTCATGCGTAAAATAAAGGCCACAGTCAGCATATGAAGCACGCATTGTTGTTGTCATCCCAAAATGCATCACACATACCAATATTGTTTATGTGGGACATGTCAGTAAGCTTGAATAGACTTTAACCATTCTACCTAACCGAGTTGCTTATGCGTAAAATGTAGGTAACAGAATGGACTTCACCATTCTTCCACACTGAATGCAGACGTGTAATGTATCCGCTATGGGTATCACATAAACCCCCTCACTTGGTGAGGTGTGGTAAAACAAGAGGCTCTCAAGAGCCTGTATTGCTCACCTGGGCCACGGCTGGCATATGCAGTTAAAATATTCCCAATGTTTTAAGGGGATTATTTCAAATTTGTTAATAGACATTGATGTTATATTATCTTAAGTTAAACTATATTCAAGACTGGCAGCTATTTTGGATGGGGTCGCAGTTCTGCCGTCACCTTTCTTGAAGGGTACCATTGAGTCTAATTTTGGTTCCAATTAGCTAAATATTTTCAGAGGAGAACATCTTTAAATGCTTTCCGATAGGCTTCCGTTAGGTCTCAAGGTCAAACTATGTTCCCCAGTCCGAAAAGTCATTGTGTGAAATTATCTCCCTTCTAAACATGCTAATGAGGTGGGCGTCTACTTCATCAGCCATATTTTAGAAACACTCCGTCTGTTGATGGTCCATAGTAACGGCTAGATATTAAGNTGGCCAAGTAATTGCAGGAGAAGATATTTTAATGTTTTCCCAAAGGGTCAAATGTTAAATCTGTTCCCTGCTGGCAGCCATCTTGCATAAAGCAAAGACCTGAAAAACAACTCTTTTGCTGGGCGGCAATCTAAAGACTGTTGTGGCCAAATTTGGTTCGAATTGGCTGAAAAGTTTCAGAGAAGATCTTTGAATGTGTTTTCCAAAAGGGTGCAATGTTTAAACTATGTTCCCTGCTGGCGGACATCTTGGATAAAGCGCAGACCTGAAAAATGACCTTTTTGCAAGAGGCCACCTAAAGACTATTTTTGCCAAGTTTGGTTCCAATTTGCCAAGTAGTTTCAGAGGAGAGATCTTTGAATGTGTTTTCCCATAGGCTCCAATGTTAAAACTATGATCCCCGCTGGCGGCCATCTTTGATATGGCACGGATCTGAAAAACAATTTTTTTGCAGGGGACCATCTAAGGACTATTTTGGCCAAGTTTGGTTTCAATTGGCCCAGTAGTTTCTGAGGAGAAGATCTTTGAAAGTATTTTCCCATAGGGTCCAATGTTAAAACTTAGTAGTAAGTCTACCACGGAAGACATGTGTCGCCTGCGTAATAACACTAAAAGTAGGTTACGTCAAACAGGAAGTGGGCATGCAAGAGATCCCAGACCCTCTTACACATTATAGATCCCAATACTGATACTCCATGCCAAATTGTAGACGGCAGGGATATCTGGTGTCTGAGAAAAACGTGACAGAAATTTTCAAACAGGAAGTGGCAGGCCAGATTCAAAACTCTATTACACGGTATAGGTCCCCATACTGATACTCCA
>MJUU01063967.1:782-52572 GCA_002080025.1 Modiolus philippinarum
GTAATCCAGACCACCTGTTTTAAGTGCCCACATCTCACTATTTTATAACGCCAAGTTTTCTTACATTCGACTTGATGAGTGCCCTGTGTTTGTCTATATGTTGTAGTTGTCCACTAGCTGAAGACACTAGTGCTTTTGTCGGGTAAAGGATGACAGTGATTGTAAGAGCACTTTGCCAGTTTAATTGATGTTTGTTGACAATCCCGCACCCATGACCAAGAAAGACATGGATGTAGCGTTGCTCGACAATTAGCAAAGAATTCCGCTTAAACCGGTGCTAGGGGCCGTCTTGAACTTACTATGAGGTATGAGCAAAGCTCATTGTTGAAGGCCTCATGGTGACTTCAAGATGAAGAACAACAATAAAAGCGTTGTTCCTTTGCTTGTTTTTTTACCATGTATTTGTAGAGACTTTGTCTCATGTGCATTTACTCCATATCCTTTTATTCACCATTCAGTACAGATTGATTAAGCGATAAGAATATACGAAATATTGAGCACACCACGAAAGAACGCTGTACATAACAATTTTAAGCCGTTATACTGACACTGAAAGGTAACTAATAATTAAATTATGGCACGCGACAGTCACAAAAATCAGGCGATTTAAATTTAAATTCTTTTACTCACGTTATTTTTCAGATTTTAAGTTTCTGCTGAAACCCTTTCACAATTTCGATACTTAACCATACTTCCTCGTCCTGCTGATTTTTCCAAATCGAACATCAATGTATAGAAATCAACCTTATCCTCTAAATATGGCATAGGCTTCATCAAGTCTAATAAAAGATTTCTCAAAAATGGCCGACCTGTCCGAAATGATGGTGATTTACATGAGTTTTGAAGGAAACAAACAACTCAGATGCTGCATTATAAACGCTGCTAGACATTTAAGGTGTTAGATTGTATGTAAATATACATTTACTCTCAAATATCTATTTTGTATTTACTTACTTCAGTTAGATTCTTGGGAAATTTACACACATAATTATATTCATATGTATATATATGCACTTTCTTGTATTTTTCATAATAATCATGCATATATCTTTTTTTTTTAATTTAGGTTTTACTTCTACAAAGGAGAACATCATCCTATAGAAGTTTCTTCTGCCTTCGGAAGTTGCTCCATTACGAACTGAAACTAGCAGGTAACTAATAACTAAATTATGGAACGCTATAGTCACAAAAATGATAATCATGTAAAGCCCAGTTCACACCAAGTTACAGTTGCAAATATGAACGCTCAGAATTGTGACTCAACAATTGCAGCGAACGCTTCCGAGTCTGCAGTGAATTATGCAACTTCAAACTCAGTACAAGTATCTTAATTTAAGCGACAATGTGCCATTGACATTTCAACCACCGGTGTCCACAGATCCAAGCCTACTTCTTAACGCCGATATGTCAGCATTTCAATCTAATTCAACAGGTACGAACAGTTCTGCACATCATCATAATTCACCACTTGGTTTCATACCACCGATATGTCAGCATTTCAATCTAATTCATCAGGTACAACAGTTCTGCACGTCATCATAATTCACCACTTGGTTTAAATATACCATCATTTAAGAATTCTTTGCCGTTGGGATACCATGTAACTGACAAATTCAAAAATCTAATTTGGTCCGACAACTATGTTATCTTTGCAAATCTGTTGCCACAATTCATTACTGAAGAGGACAATTCTGATGTGCTATTTTAGAACACTTATTTTACCATTACAAAAAAAAAAAAACAGAACAGTAAAAAACAACTGGTCAATATTTATCAATGGTTAAATTGTTTTGATATTTTTATGTCCATTTATTTACAAAAGTTCCCCGGATATGTATTTAATCTAATCAAATATGGCTTTGACTAAACAGATTGGTTTTCACGCTGTAAAAGCGTATGATGAACATTTCCGTTGAGTTCGAAAAATGATGAATTTCAAATGGGGTCAGAGGTGATGAACTGTTGCGGATGGCTGCATTTTCAGTTAATGCAAATCGACATTTTCTCAGTCCTAAATTCTCCCAATCACCGCCAGCAAGATTCAATAAACATAATGGGACTCCCTTTCAGATAAGGACCCAGCAGCAGTTCCCAGTGGGCTATTGCTTGGCCTTTTGTAGAACAGGAGTTTGCACTGACGAAAAAGTCTGCAGCCTTAAGCATCAATGTGTGTCCTGTGGTAAAAACATGGTACACTCACATGTCGAGAGGGAGGAAATAGGACTCTTCATACAGGGAAACCCCCTTCCAGTGCTCCTTCCAACGCCAGTGCAAGTAAAAAAAGCTTGAATGTTTGCTAAACGGATACGAGCTAAATCTGAAGAAGTTTTTGATAGATGGGTTTACATTTGGTTTCTCTTTGCACTCCTGTATGTCAGGCATAGGAAATTGTAAAACAAAAAAAAAATCACAAAAGTGCTTTGGATCATTGTTCCATTGTTGAAGAAAAAACTAAAAAAGAATTAGTCAAAGGTCGTGTGAAAGGCCCATTCGAAAGCCCGCCTTTCAAGGACTTATTTTGTTCTCCTATAGGTTTAATACCAAAAGAGGAACCTGGGCAATATCGTCTAATTCATGATTTGTCTTACCCAAGAGGAGGGTCTTCTGTTAATTCCAATATTCCTCATGAATTCAGTACTGAATATTGAAAATGTTATAGATATTGTGCAATCGTATGGGAAGCATCGTTTAATGAGTGAGACATATATACAAGATGATTTAAGATGAATACCTATTCGGCCTTCAGACTATCGTAGTAACCTCGGTATTTTGTTATTTGCTTGGTTTTAGTTGGAAAGGTAAATTTTACCATGACTGTGCTCTCGCTTTCGGTGCATCATCTTCTTGTCAGATATTTGAAACGTTTTCCTCTGCATAACATTGGATTTTGAACAACAAATTTAACATTGCTGGTGTTTCACATTTATTAGATGATTTTTTTTCTTTTGTGGTAAAAAAGATACTTCTGAATGTTTGAATACTTTCAACCTTTTCTATATTTGGCTGATCACATAGGTGTCCCAATTAAACATGAAAAAACACATAACCCGACAACTTGTTTATCTATTTAAGGCATAGAAATAGACTCTTCAAAGATGATTGCCCGATTACCTATGGATAAAATTGAAAAAAAATATCATCTCTTCTGTCAAAATATAACTGTAAAAGGAAAATTATCATTTATTTCAGGAAGCTCATCGTATTGCTCCCGGGTTAAACCCAACACAAGAAGTTGTTTCATCTCACCTTTTGACGATATAGTCAATAAGCTTTTCAATGCTTATCAACTGCCCCAGTTCAGTCATATTCTAGGATGTAAGAAACATACAAGCAATTTTGCAAGCAGTATTTTTTTAAGGTGGATATTTTTTCATCTTTCTAAATCATGATTTCGCATTTTATTGCATATTTGTTTAATAAGAGTTTTAAACCAGCTACCATTGCACATATATATCAGCAGTTAACTTCATATATAAATTAAATTCTGGACAAGATCCAACAAATAATTTTCTAGTTAACAAGATTTTAAAAGGCACTCAAAATTTGTGCAAATCAATTGATGCTAGATTAACTTTTACAAAGGATATTCTTCATCGTTTAATAAATGCCATTCCAACAGTTATCAATGGACAGTACAATAAGGTTCTTCTGAAAGCTATGATGACTAAAGCATATTTTTGTTTTCTTCGGATTGGCGAAATTGCAGTTAAGAATGTGAATGATTTGCATAAGGTTATTCAAATGGAAGACGTACAAATCGGGAGAAATTGCTAGGGCAATTATAATTTGACCATTATTATAAAGAATTGTAAGCATTGTGATTAACAACCTAAAACCTTACTTTTGTCTTCATTAAAAAAACAGTCCCCTTTGCCCAGTTATGGCATTGAAAGAGTACAAACAAATAGCAAAAAACAGTATTGGCCCATTTTTACCAATTTAGTTGTGGTAGCCCCGTAAAAGCTAGCTATTTAATTCTTGCTTGAAAAGCTTGCTAAACTTTATCAAGCTGAACCCTTACTTTTATTAGGGACATGGTTTCCGCATAGGTGCGGCCACTTAGCGGCAATTAGGGGTGTTCCACTATCAGTTATTCAGCATATGGTTAGATGAAAATCTAATGCATTCAAACATTATATAAGGCTCAATAATTTTTAAATGATGGTATTGGTCAACATGGTCTCCTCTACCATCATTAATTTTGTTCAGATGAAGGGGTCAGCATGGCCTGCCCTTCTCATGCTAGATGTGCAAGTTTTGATTGTTGATAAAAATGTATGTGTATATTATTGTCGAAGGGGTCAGCATGACCTGCCCTGCTCATATTTAAAAGGTAGTTTAAGATAATTTTGTTAAAATTCACAATATGAAGGGGTCAGCATGGCCTGCCCTTCTCATTAGAAGTGTTCTTGTCCAATTTTATTGAGGTTATTATTTCGACTCAGTCAATGAAGGGGTCAGCATGGCCTGCCCTTCTCATTAGAAGTGTCCTTGAGGTTATTATTACGACTCAGTCAATGAAGGGGTTAGCATGGCTTGCCCTTCTCATTAGAAGTGTCCTTGAGGTTATTATTACGACTCAGTCAATGAAGGGGTCAGCATGGCCTGCCCTTGTCATTAGAAGTGTCCTTGAGGTTATTATTACGACTCAGTCAGTGAAGGAGTTGCCATGGCCTGCCCTTCTCATTAGAAGTGTCCTTGAGGTTATTATTACGACTCAGTCAATGAAGGGGTCAGCATGGCCTGCCCTTTTCATTAGAAGTGTCCTTGAGGATATTATTACGACTCGGTCAATGAAGGGGTCAGCATGGCCTGCCCTTCTCATTAGAAGTGTCCTTGAGGTTATTATTACGACTCAGTCAATGAAGGGATCAGCATTGCCTGCCCTTTTCCTTAGAAGTGTCCTTGTCCAACTTCATTGAGGTTATTATAACGACTCAGTCAATGAAGGGGTTAGCATGGCCTGCCTTTCATCTGTTAGTAGACAAATAAGTTAATGTGAAATTTTATTATTATTATTGTTATAATGTCTTGTTTATTATTGAGTTTTATCAATATTGCATGTTCTCTTTTTATAAGTAGATGAGTCGAAGGGGTCAGCATGGCCTGCCTTTCTCTTTTTTGCATAAAACATTGAAATACATAGCTCAATTTTTATGGTTATATTTTCTTATTATTATGGAGCTTCTAACAGTTTTATGTGTAGTTTTGTTTCTATAGAAATGTGAATTATGCAGTAGATCAATGTGTCCTTAAGAATGTTAATGTTTATTTGGGTCCACAGAGTCCTCGGGTGGGGGATCCCTTGCAGGGATTGGTGGCACTTAATTACTCCCACCTTCGCATTTTTGTCATTTATTCAAATATATCAATTCAATTTCATGGATCTAATTTTGAAAAAATGATTTATGACACAATATCTAGTATTGGGTATTTAAGAATTGCAAACATAGCTCGAACTCTGTTGTATGATGTTGTTGTCGTTTTTCTTGGAGAAATTTAGGTTGACAAAAAATTTTAAAGGATGTAAGAATATTTTTGGAATCAAATTTCTCCCCTCGTGTTGATATGTGAGCTTGTGAGCTTTTGACATAATTTACTATTCAGTGTTTTTCCCTAATAAGTGTAAATGGGGTTATGTGTGCATGATCAGTGCATGATAGGGAACATGCATACTTCTGATTGGCTGGTTATTTAGATTATCGTGGGGTTATCAAACTACAACAAGAGTCAGAGCATGCGGTAGATAAAAAAATGTTAATGGTGGATTATATTGTCTAATATCTGGCATTTGTTCGTTTTGTTTGATTAAAAAAATGACTGTTCATATCATTTTAATGCAAAAAGTCATCAAATGTATAGCGTACAAACTCCTTTGAAAGAATATTATGAAATAACATTTTTATAAAAATGGTGATTTGCTTTCAAATTGGTCATTTTTGAAAAATGGGTTCACTTTATGCCTTTCTCATGTTTCCCGAACAGAACTTGAAAGAGTATATACGTAAAATTATATGAAATTCTAATTCCAGAGATTTGATAAATTAAAATTTTTTGAAAACTAAATCTTAAACGCCGATATTCAAAAATTTTTACTGGTTAAGGTGAATATAGCGGGCAATATAGACAGTCGAGAACGAATTCTCCCGTGACCGATGACCCGAAAATCTGATATTCAAGTTTGCATCCCAATAAGTGTCACAGGCACAAATCTACTTGATTTTTAACTGATGATATCAAAATACATAAATGAATAAGAATAAGTTTTCGTTCGAAATACAATGTATATTGCATTTTTATGACTATCGCGTTCCATACTAATTATAACTAAATACCGAATTTTTATGAGAGTATAAGAAACAGGAGGCATACGAAAGAGTTTGTTTAATTGCAGTCATATAATTGGAGATGAGCAACACATGTTATTAAATTGCAATTCGTATGCTGATATCGGTGAAAACTTGTTCAATGAAGATCAGTAGGCTATTCGAAATTTCAATACTTTAACTAATGGCGATGAGTTTATCTACTATTTTAAAAGTACTGATATTTTTGAAGAAGTGACAATAACCTGAATAAATATACTTAGTCGAAAGAATTGTAATTTTTTTACATTCATAATTATAATTTTTCAATCTTATACATGTAAATGTTTTAGTGCTTATAATAGTATCTCAAAATTCTTTTCAGAATGGCACTTACATATTTTATATTGTTTTAGCGTGCTAATCATCCGAGTGGAAAGACTTTCTGAATCTGAATCAATATTCTATTTTAAAAAATATTAGTGAAATATTTTTTAACATCAAACCCTCAAAAATAACAAGTCTCCAAAGTTGATAAATATTAATTTAATGTCTTTATTCATAATAAGTCGTGAGTAGTTATCTCAGCAGGAAGTATGAAAGTCTCCGGAATGGAATGTTTTTTTTTCTCTCTTTCTTTTGTTGTTCTGTAATTCTGTAATGATAAAATAGAACAGTGTTTTGAATGTATGGTTGTGACTGTTTTATTTTTATTGATGTACATTTTCAGTTCGTTAAGAAATACATACCTTCTAATCTGAGTAAAAGTTGTAGAAACGTAACTAAACCAAGGAGAAAATCTTTCTCGAGTAACATTCCGACCATTAGAATGATAAGGAAGTATATTTGCTTTGAAAAAAACATGACTATTCGTAAAGATTTTCAATAATCAAAATCGCATGAAATATAAAAAGCACCCACGCAATCACATAAACTATCGGAGGCAAAGTATGGTAAACAGATAACATCCTGCAGATGGTATGATAATATCCTCAAAAAATGGTTTTTATTGTGATGGAACAATCTTTTATTGTTGTTCTTCATTTTTTTGTGTTAGATTTGCCTTTGGAAATTTTCGCTTTGTTGCCAAATCTAGATTTAAATACCATGCCGTCAACCTTGAAATATTTTACAAAAGATTGAAATTCTATAAATAGGCGTTTCCAATCTTCTTATCATATTTAAAATTTTCAGTTCTATTCAAAAATATTATATCGGAAATAATAATTAAGAACTGAATACAATATTTTGTTTTTTTTATTGCCGTGTTAAAGCGTGGACCGTAGCACATTTTTAAAGAAGCGCGTTAGCGCATCACGTGAAAAATGTGCTATGGTCCACGCTTATACACGACAATAAAACTACAAAATATCGCATTCAATACTTATAATTAAATTCCGTAAACGGAATGAAAGTGTTCAAGCAAGATTACTTAATGAAACTCATGGATTATGCACTATTTTTTTTGTTTAAATTAGATTACTCCGTCGTCTTTGTTTACTTTTGTCGTTGTCAAGAAATCGCGTGCTGATGTAGTTTTACTTACTGATAAAACACATAGTGACGGAAATGATCGGAAGTACTCGTAACCAATCAAATACGGGGATTTCCATACGAAGCAAAATGAATGTAAATGGAAACTATAAACAAACGACACAGTTACCTTTCTCCTACCGGTATTATTTCTCGCTGGTTGAGACGGACTAATTTCTGTTTACCGTTTCAACTTTCGCAGATGCTAATATTTTTTTAGTAATTTTGGCCGGTTTCTTCCTTTTAATAAAATTTCATCTTTAATTCTGTTTTTCTTGGTTTGACAAATATTCATTGCTAACATATTTTTTTAACTAAATCACATATAAAATTCAAAATACAAAGGCATTGTTGGCATAATTAATTGAATTCGCAATTATAGCAAACCCTTCGACATCAACCCGTTTCCAAGACGCACTGATATTTCGCTACTTTATTACCAAAGAGTTCAAATCTCTATCATAATTGCATAAATTTAAGAAGTAAATGAAAAATATGTTTTTAAAAGGGTAGACATCGAAGTTAACAATTGAAAGGAATCAGGCAACACGTGCACAGACTGCAAAAACTACAGATTGCAAACAATATGAATCTTTGTACTTGAACGATAAGGTTCAGCTTTTCTAAGATGCTGAAATCTTGAGATCCAAATACCAACCATCGACAGAATTGATAGCCAGCGATAAACAAAAAGGATGAATGAATCTCTACAGGTAACAAAGGTTCGTTTAGGTAGATAGTATTCAATGAAATTATCAAATTACTTCTGGAAAAATTTCATACAACGTGGTTTCTTAAAATTCCATTACTGGATTCGCTTATGTGTAGGTAAGGGTAACTTTATTCCTCATTGCTTAACCACATTTTTAGCTCATGGTATTTGGAATGGATCATAAAAAGTTGTTGTGGAGCAGAATAATATCCTTATTCCTAAGTTACGTAAGCTGTTGTCGTTGCAGCTAGATTTAAAAAAATAACGAGGAATATTCGAATATTCAATAAACTTTAGATTTTGACATCAAATGAAGCAATTATTGTATTTCGAGCTACATTGTTTGGATGATGATCAAGCATGTCCATGTTATATCGTATATAGCTTTCCACATGTTGTGACAATGGTTATAAAAGGATAAAGGAAAAGAAGAGCGCTTAGTTCATGTGCCTCCCGAGCTGTATCAGCTATTGTTACAAACAAGACCAATTACCTGTCTGGACCTGCGTCACCGTCACTCATGTTCAACTGAGAAAGTGTTTTTTTTATAACCTAACAGAATGTCATGTATAGGTTTACCAATTCAAACAAGTATTCATTTACCTTATTATCAAAACATGTATAATTGAGATTATATTAAATTCAACCCTATTACTGTTATAGTCAAAGAAAGAAGAAAACAAGAGGCTCTCAAGAGTCTGTATCGCTCACCTGGCCCTTGTTTAACATAGACATTTTATGTTAAAGAGCCCTTATATATAAATAAACTATAAATCCAAAATTCTGAATTAGTTAAAGGGGAGAAGACCTCTGTTAGTTTAACATTGGACCCCATGGGAAACACTAAGTTCCCCGCTGGCTGCCATGTTGGATATCGCGCTGACCTGAAAAACACCTTTTTGCAAGGGACCACTCAATGACTATTGCGGCCAAGTTTTGTTCAAACTGACTCAGTACATTCAGAGGAGAAGATCTTTGAATGTGTTTTCCCATAGGGTCCAATGTTAAAACTATGTTCCCCATTGGCGGCCATGTTGGATATTGTGCGATCCTGAAAAACACCTTTTTTGCAAGGGACCACCTAAGGACTATTGTGGCCAAGTATGGTTCCAATTGGCTTAGTAGTTTCAAAGAAGATCTTTGAAAGTGTTTTCCCATAGGGTCCAATGTTAAAACTATGTTTCCCCCTGGCGGCCATCTTGAATATCGCACTGACCTGAAAAACACATTTTTGCAAAGGACCACCTAAGAACTATTGTAGCCAAGTTTGGTTCCAATTGGCCCAGTAGTTTCAGAGGAGAAGATCTTTGAATGTGTTTTCCATAGGGTCCAATGTTAAACTATATCCCCAGCTGGCAGCAATGTTGAATGTAGCGCAATCCTGAAAAACACCTTTTTTGTAAGGAACCACCCAAAGACTATTGTGGCCAAGTTTGGTATCAATTGGCTCAGTAGTTTCAGAGAAGATCTTTGAAAATGTTTTCCCATAGGATCCAATGTTAAAACTATGTTTCCCGCTAGCGGCCATCTTGAATATAGCACTGACCTGATTAAAACCCTTTCTTGCAAAGGACCACCTAACGACTATTGTGGCCATGCTTGGTTCCAATTGGCCCAGTAGTTTCAGAAAAGAATATCTTTGAATGTGTTTTCCCATAGGGTTCAATGTTAAAACTGTGTCCCCCTTCTGACGGCCATGTTGATTGTAGCACAATCCTGAAAAACACTTTTTGTAAGAGACAACCCAAAGACTATTGTGGCCAAGTTTGGTACCAATTGGCTCAGTAGTTTCAGAGAAGAAGATCTTTGAAAATGTTTTCCCATAGGGTCCAATGTTAAAACTATGTTCCCCGCTGGCAGCCATCTTGGAAATTGCGCGGACCTAAAAAACACCCTTTTTGTAAGGAACCAACCAAGAACTATTGTGACCGAGTTTGGTTCCAATTGGCTCAGTAGTTTCAGAGAAGAAGATCTTTGAAAGTGTTTTCCCATAGGCTACAATGTTAAAACTATATTTTCCGCTGGCGGCTATCTTGGATTTCGCGCAGACCTTAAAAACATTTTTTTTTTTGTAAGAGATCACCCAAGGACTATTGTGGCAAAGTTTGGTTCCAATTTGCCCAGTAGTTACAGAGGAGAAGATCTTTGAATGTGTTTTCCTACAGGGTCCAATGTTAAAACTATGTCCCCCGCTGGTGGCCATTTTGAATGAAGTGCGATCCTGAAAAACACCCTTTTCGTAAGGGACCACCCAAAAACTATTGTGGCCAAGTTTGGTACTAATTGGCTCAGTAGTTTCAGAGAAGAAGATCTTTGAAAATGTTTTCCCATAGGGTCCAATGATAAAAATATGTTTCCCGCTGGCGGCCATCTTGGAAATCACGTGGACCTAAAAAACAGCTTTTTGTAAGGGACCGCCCAAGGACTATTGTGGCCAAGTTTGGTTCCAACTGACTCAGTAGTTTCAGAGAAGAAGATCTTTGAAAGTGTTTTACCCATAGGGTCCAATGTTAAAACTTTGTTTCCCGCTGGCGGCCATCTTGGATGACGTACAGACCTCAGCGACACAATTTTTAAAGGGGACCACCCAAGGACTATTGTGGCCAAGTTTGGTTTCAATTAGCCCAGTGGTTTCAGAGGAGAAGATCTTTGAATGAAAAGTTTACGGACGGACGACGGACGCAAAGTGATCGCAAAAGCTCACCCTGGCATAGCCAGGTGAGCTAAAAACAAAACTAAATGTGCAAAGTTGAACAAAGCATAGAATGAAAATAGTCCCATCACTTCAGCAAAGGTGAAAACCATATCTGAGTTTCAAATAAACACATACTTTGAATCTTTATGAGAAAATATGTGAAAGCAATGCAAAAATTTAAGAATAGCTGACCATGATCAGTGCGTTCAAAACTCTGCAACGTCTCTGGACAAAATTGAATACCATGAAGATATAATATGATAAAATAAAGTACAAGTTCAAAAATAGATAAATTTTACATTTTTTAAATCAAAACTGGCCTAAAAGGGAGGTTCACATGATCAATGTGTTCAAACAACAGTGTAAACTTTGAGAGGTATTTAGTCAGAGATGTAAATGTTTCAGGTTACACAAACCAGGCACTGTAATGTTAAAATATGCTGAAAAATGACTAAGTTCAACAATGCATAAATTCCACATTTTTTATTCAAATGTAACCAAAAGGGGGGTGCTCATCTTCATTGTGTCCAGAATAACTGTGCAAAGTTTCAAAAGCATCAGGTATAAGGTGTCAGAGTTTCAGATTACACAATCTCAGTACCGCAATGTTGAAATTTGATGAAAAAATGACTAAGTTCAACAATGGATAAATACCACAATTTTCTCCAAATCTCACAAAAAGGTAAGGTGCACATCTTCAATGTGCAATGTGCAAAGTTTCGAAAGCATCAGGTATAAGGTGTCAGAGTTGCAGATTGCACAAACTTGGTACCCCCAAAGCGTGACGGACGGACGGACGGACGGAGTCGAGCGGCTCCTAGACCTGCGGTCACCGTTGGTGACGCAGGTAAAAAGATGGCGGAATTCAAATTAAACTTAAGGATGGTCACTCCTCGGGTTTTTGAAACTGCCTCTGACTTTCGGAATTCTCATATTTTTTAAATGTATCAGAAAATTTTGCACACTGACCCACACTTGTCTTTTAAAAATATATTTGTATACATCTTGAATAAACTTTTGTCAAAATTTGATGAAATTCTTGAGATATCTTCCTTGTATTTCAACGTTGGATTGCTTTATTGCAAAACAAATGCAAAATCTAGAGGAGTTCGGTTTCCCGCCAAAATTTCAGACACTTAAATCTCAAAAATGGGTACTATGACCTATCAAAATTTTATACTTAAAATGATGTATGATCGATGTTCTAATAAATTAACATACTAATTTCAAAACCTTGATATTATTTACCAGATGAGTGACCATCCTTAATTCTTGTCTTTACCTTTTGTCTACTGAGGTTGATCAGCAATAAATATGAAATAAACAGACCAGAAATCATACCTCAAACTATGTTACTCCTTATTACTAAAAACTTGACGATGCACTTGAAATTGCAGGTCGCTATCATTTGCAATATGAAACAGAGAACCCTTTACATCGAAACGGTCAAAGATCAGCAAAACAAACACGCATTCCAAAAAAAAAAAGGAATTAATGACCCCAGTAATAAAATTCAGACTAATTATGCTCTTAGAGAAGCATTAACAACTAGAAATAAAACAACGCTTTCATCATCACAAATCAGACAAGATGACATAAATACTAAAGGATCAACAATGGCCTCAAAACTCGACATTTTGTTCGATTTTTTATTGAAAAAAAAATTCATTTTATCGTTGTTTTCTATCTTGAAGTCACTTAAGTCTTCAACAATGAGCAATGTTCATACCCTAAAGTAAATTCAAAACTAACCCTTGAACCGGTTAGAGTGGAGTTTTTTTGTTAAATGCCGAAGATTTGAAATAACTCGTGATGGCGGAATCGCCATAAAAGTTATCTCAAATTGCAAAGTGCTCTTACAATCGCTATCATCCATTACCAACGTTACCAAACTACAAGACTAATAAAAGACAATCACAAAATATAAACAACCACATGTCAATTTTATGTCCTAAGCTGTATCTGACCACGCGCTCTTGAATTGATGTATTTTCAAAATAACAGGAGGTTGTTTGGAAAGCATTCCTGTATTATAAGGTCACTTGGTGCGAGGAAACTATGGAAAGTAAGCACTCCATCAAACAGAAATATTTCAAATATCAAGATAGCGAAATTCAAGTTTAGTATTAATGACATTTGGAAAGTGTACTTTTTTGTACAGTTATTATGATCTGGGACTAATAATATCAGTCCCAGTTATGATTGTTTGCATCAGAGATTCATTGAGTGTTTCTTATCATGTTATTGTGGTATCACGTGATACCCCCTGTCGTATTAATAAAGACCAGGTCAAAGTCGATTTTTGGTTCAGGGGTGAAACGGTGTTCTTCACTTACATTATTTAAAAGAAATATTATGAAACGTAATTACAAATAAATAAAAGTTAATACAAATTTAATAACAATAAAAAGCCGAATGTAAATAACCTACGAAATAACAAGATCCGAATAAAATATAATTCACTTCTAAATGGCTGTGGTGGTGTCAGAGATTGGGTAACTAATAAGACTGTCAATTAGCTACAATTAATTACTCATTATTATGTAACTGAAAGTAATGTGTAATTGGCCAAAATTTGAATAACATCCAATTTTCAACATGTGTCTTAAATGATATTTGTTTTGGTTCAAAAGACATTATCTAACTCATATATATTGCTTTCTTTTATATACAAGACCTGTGTTGTAGATAACTGTGTGACAATGCCTCCTCCCCACCCTCACTCCTTAAGAAGGCTAGTATAGTACTTAACACGAATAATTATTAATTGATATGCACATTGCTGTTTCCCAGTGCGTGTTTTGTCCCCTTATGAAAATTTTGACAACGGTCATTATAAATGAAAATGGACATTTTCAGCTAGATTTCACGTCTTCACGGATTTGACATAACCGGTTTTGACTCGAACCTGGATTGACTCACTGATAGTTTGACGGCTTTCGGTAGCGGGGTAGGACATGCTTACCCTACGGGAGCACTTGCTATCGCTCCCGATTTTCATAGGAGTTCACACTATGAGTGCCTTAGTTCTTGATGTCGTCTATTTGTTTTTTTTTTTAACTTTGATTTTTGTGATCATCACTCCCTTTGTTCCTTCGGTATTCTACTACCGTTATTTTGAATCTAGCAGGGAATTGAACTGACTAGAACAAAACAAAAATGGTATAGTAGTCCACAAAAAAAGAGTAAAAACGCACAAAATATGCAAATTAAAGAGAATCTAAAAATGACAAAAAGGAGAAATAAAAGTTCAAATTAAACTTAATTCTTGCCTTTGTCTTTTGTTTACCGAGGTTGATCAGCAATAAATATAAAATAGACAGACCAGAAATCATACCTCAAACTATGTAACTCCTTCGCTGATCAGTTATTACTATAATAGCAATGCACTTAAAATTGCAGGTCGTTAACATTTTCAATATGAAACAGAGAACCCTTTAAACCGAAACCGTCAAAGATCAGCAAAACAAACACGCATTCCAACAAAAAGGAAATAAATGACCTCAGTATTACAATTCAGACTAATTATGCTCTAGGAGAAGCATTAACACCTAGAAATGAAAGAACGCTATCATCAACACAAATCAGACAAGATGACAGAACAATTACTAAAGGATCAACTACGGCCTCAAAACTTGGATTAATTACATTTTGTGTAAGTGCTTAAAATATTGCTTTATAGAAAATATGCTCTTGTTACTCGTCAACCAGTATAATAATCGATAACCATATATTTCGCACATGCGCATGGGGTATCTCAATATGCGTAAACGGGATGAAAAACAACAATATTTTCAATTTTATTCATCTTGGTTCATGAAGGAAATAAAGGTTAAGAACACGTTTTGACTAAATCATCCATTCAAACACGTAAATGTGTATTGTTTTACTTTCGATTTGAATTTTGAACATTCATCTATTTGAAAACGTCAGATTTTGTATTGTGACGTAATAGACACAGACAACAATGGAGGTGAGAAATCCATCTCTATCTCTTAGGTTGCTTTAGAATGGAAAATTGTATTTTCTTTCACATAAGAATCGAAATAATTCATGGCAGGTATATGGTTATTGTCATTTAACCATGGGCTGGTGCTTTATATTTGTAAATTTAACCCCTAGCTAACACTCTGGGTTAAATTCGAATATAACGGCCCAGTCCATGGTTAAATTTCCAAAAACCACATACCTGCCATTAATTATTTCTTAAATGATTCCACTGTACATTCAGGCGTTAGGGTCATATTTGAAAGCAGCAATAAAGGTGTAGAAAATTTGACAATTAAAAATACCTTTTATATTTTCTTGTCAATTGGAGGTGGATATCAAGGCAATTTTAAAATGTTTGAAATATGACCGATTGAAAAATCAACCAGTTGTGTTGTATCAGTAATATAGAATCTAATATGTAAAACGTATAGAAAACAAGATGTGTTTGTGAAACACTACATATGCCCTCAGATTCCCAATTTTACCCCTTTTTGACCCCTATGACCTTGACCTTTGACCTAATTTTTTTGTGCATATTTATGTTCCTCTTGACTAGACATATACACTGGCCAAGTATCAAAAGTCTACCTTATATAGTTCAAAAGTTATTGCCAAGGTTAAAGTTTCGGACGCACAGGCAAACAGACAGACAGAACAAAAACAATATGCCCCCCCCCATCCTCGATCTGGGGGCATAAAAGGCAGTATAGTAAATCTTTAAATTGCGCTATACTAAAAAAGTATCTTTACAAATTTTCTGTAAAACTGAAATGATTTAAACAATGAAATTTCCGTTTTAATATTGACAATATAATATTGACAAGGATTCCTCTCGATAAAACTCTCCGTCAAAAAACTGACATCGATAAAAATAACTATTTTGGTTTGATTTAAATGATGGAGCACTATTCAGCGATTTCTGTCATGAAAACGAACTCGATGATCATATGGCAAGTTTATAACAGTTATTTCTCTCGCAACATCATATCTGTTTTTCAGAAAAGTTGCAATCATACAATTTGACACAAAGATAAATTACACTAATGTAAGTTCAAGTTTGTTTCTGTTTCACAAATGAAAACATATATCATTGGGTAGATCCAGAGTTTGTTACCGGACTGGCTTATACCGACTGTGACAAAATCGGACTTTTCACCGGCAGTGTGACGGGTGCCACGCGTGGAGCAGATCATGCTTACCCTTCCGGAGCACCTGATGATACCTCAGTTTTTAAAGGGGTTCACACTGCTAGTGCTTTAGTTTTGTGGCGTTTTTGTTCATTTTTGTTTGTTTGTTATGTCTTTGTCATACTGTCTCAATTCGTGTTGCTGTGAATTACCGTGATTTTGGATTTATGATTTTAGAATTTCCCCTTTCCTCGTTCTTGCCTCCGTATTCGTTTGCCAATGTATTCAAAACTAACCCTAGAACCGGTTAGAGTGGAATTTGTTGTTCAATGCCGAAGAATGCTACATCTATGTTTCTAATAACCCGTGATGGCGGAATCGTCAACAAAAGTTATCTCAAATTGTAAAGTGTTCTTACAATCGATTTCATCCGTTACCAACGTTACCAAACTACAAGACTAATAAAAGACAATCACAAAATATAAACCACATGTCAACTTTATGTCCTGAGCTGCATCTTACCCCGCTCTCTTGAATATTTTAAAATAACAGGAGGCTGTTTGGAAAGGTCACTTGGTGAGAGGAAACTATGGAAAGTAAGCACTCCATCAAACAGAAATATTTCAAATATTAAGATAGCAAATCCAAGTTTAGTCTTAATGACATTTGGAAAGTGTACTTTTTGTATAGTTATTATGATCTGTGACTAATAATATTAGTTATGATTGTTTGCATCAGAGATTCATTGAGTTTTTCTTATCATGTTATTGTGGTAGCACGTGATACCCCCTGTCGTAAATTAATAAAGACAAGGTCAAAGTCTAGTTTTGGTTCAGGGGTGAAAAGGTGTTCTTAAGTTATATCATTTAAAAGAAATATTATGAAACGTAATTACAAATAAAAGTTTTAACAAATTTAATAACAATAAAAAGCCGAATATTAATAACCTACGAAATAACAATATCCGAATAAAATATTATTCACTTTTAAATGGCTGAGGTGTCAGGCATTGCGTAACTAATATGTACTGTCAATTATCTACAATGAATTACTCATTATTATGTAACTGAAAGTACAAAATTTGAATAACATCCAATTTCCAACATGTGTCTTAAATAATACCCATTTCAGTTCAAAAGACATTATGTAACTCGTATATATTGCTTTCTTTTATATGTTGTAAATAACTGTGTGACAATGCTTCATACACAACCCCCATAGTATAGTACTTTACACGAATTATTATTAATTGATATACACATTGCTGTTTCCTCCTGCGTGTTTTGTCCCCTTATGAAAATTTTGACAACGGTCATTATAAATGAAAATGACATTCACGTCTTCACGGAATTGACATTACCGGTTTTGACTCGACCCTGGATTGACTGACTGATAGTATGACGGCTTCCATGGGAGTTCACACTATTTGTTGTTTTTTTTTACTTTGATTTTTGTGACCATCACTCCCCTTTTTCCTTTGGTATTCTACTGCCGTTGTTTTAAGGGAATTGGACTGATTTGATAATCGAAGAAAATAAAAATGTTATGGTAGGCCACAATAAAGTAAAAAAAAAACACACAACATATGCAAATTAAAGAACATCTAAAAATGATATAAAGGAGAAACAAGGGTTGATTGTCGGATGGCCTTCGACTAGGAGGTACTGGGCTGAAATATTGAGAAGAATGTGAAAATTACGAGAGAAGGCAGGCCTAGTGGCGTGTAACAAATATTACCTATAAAAATCGTGCTAAATTCTGAACATTATCAATAACGAGAACAAACATATATGGTAATTAAGAACAATAACTGTGTGCAAGTTGTACAAATCGTCAAGACATATTTTTTAACTGAGAGTCAAATATCTAGAGCAAAATTGGTTTCTAATTGTTTGTCATATTTAGATTTAAATCTTAATTAGTACCTTATTAGTGTCCGAGATCTAACAAAACAACTCCAACATATCTTTATTATCTCACCTTTTCACGTAGGTTGAGCAAGCACTTTGGCTACGAACAAATTGAAGAAATCTGATAAAATATGTTCATTAAAATATAACCGAGTAGACTAAGGGACCGACCATTTAACCTGAAGGGGGGGGTTATGGTTTTTTTTCTGGACAGAAATTTTTTTTCGCGCTTCGCGCAAAACAAATTATTTATTTTTTTCACACGTGTCAAAATATTTTTTTCACACGTGTCAAAATATTTTTTTCAAAATTAACATTATTTTTTGGGGCAGAATGCCTCCTTCAGAAATTTTTTTTTCATCATTTTGGCAGCCAAAATATTTTTTTCACATAAAATCAGATCCAAAATATTTTTTTTTAGAAAAAAACCATAGCCCCCCTCCCCTTTCAAGTTAAATGGTCGGTCCCTAATCAGTCAGTATATAGCTACCCATGTCACAGTCTGAGGAATTTTTGGGGTAACAGGAAAACCAATCTCCAATATCTTCTGGAAAGTGATGATATTGCAACTGTCAAACGAGTAGAAAAAAATTCATTTCAACGAGATTTACTTTTACACCCAAAGCCGACTCTGAAAGAAACATTGTTAACAACTGACTCACAGCATACCACGAGAGACTGTAGAGCCACTGATTTGGCACTGCCCTTAGATGATTTTACATTTGATTCCAACCAATCACTACAAACTCAATCTATGCGATCCGCTGTCAGTCAGTTTTCAACAACGTGAAATGTGTGTTTCTTTCACCGCAGACAGTCTTTCAGGACGTAAAGTCGGCTTGGGGTGTAAAAGTACATCTCTTTGAAATTAAACTTTTGCCCCTCGCTTGACCGTTGTGATAAAAGCTCTCATTGTAAGATGATTTTCATCACTTTTGGCATTCTGAATCATTTATTTTAAGAATTGAATGCATTATTTTGAAGTTTCATTGGGGTATGAAAGTGTTGACCGAAGCACGTTTTATTCTAAAATTTGATTTAATATTTGTTTTCATTTTTTTTATCCCTGGACTCAAATGGGGATGGAGTTTAATAAACGTGAGCTTTGCTGACATTTTTTTTAATTTCAGTTAGCCTAGTTTACTGCACTTGATTATGGGTATAGGCATGGTTTCCATACAAGTCAGTAGCGAAGGTTCGTATACCTGAACGATAACTGCCAAATATATGTTGGTAATGAATTGGACACCTAACATTGTTTGGTTGATTTTCAGACTTGTTCGTATCATTAAAAACAATCGGCCCAGATATTATTTAAGCAATAACAGTACATCATTTGAATATTGTAGATTTGACGGCAAAAAATGCAGTTTACAGGCGACGCGTAGCGGAGTCTGTAAACTCATATTCCTGACCGCAAATAAAAATTGACGCCCCTGCATGGACATTCAAATTATGTACTGTTATTGCAATTCTAATGCAATGTAACAATGTCTTGTCTCATTTATAATAGATGTTGTAAGTGAACAAGGAACCAGAATTAACAGGGAACCTTCTTTGTCCGAGGCATGTATATAGTACAAATGACGGTCAGTTTTGACTAATCAAATGACCTGTTGTATAAATTTTGCATTATAAACACTATTGACTGAAGCGTAGAGTTTGGATCATAATTTAACTAGTTTTAAATTTATTATCATAAGACTAGTACAAAATGTAACAAATTATGCCTCTTGTAATGGAATATGGAAGTAAAACAGAACCACAATATTTGCAAGTTTCATAATTCATTTTGCAAATAAAACTATGAAAATGTTCATATGAACACAGTCTGTGAGGAGTGAGACGGGGTGTGTCACTGTGTCGACAGGGCAAGCATCACCTGCTATGAAAATGAACCGACAGTGAAAATTAAATCATACCAGAGACGACAAAGTTGTAAAAAGTTCAAATGAGTTGACTCATATTCATAAACTACATTTTTCTTATTCATATTTGTTTCATATATACAAATTTTGTTTCATAATGAATGTTACCATCACTTCATCCAAAAATATAACGTTACACAACCTAGGCTATATTTTACAACTGGTTAAAATGTGATTTTACCTACTGATCCATGCATCAACCTGTTTGTAAGATAGTTCAACGTCGCACCCAATACACAAAAGTTTTAAATATTTTAATTTCACTTTCTAATTTGAAGTACAAACAATGCACTCTATGTTGAATAGTTTACTTTTAATAAGCTTAGCCTTATTATAACAAACATTTAGTGATTTAATCTTGGAACAAACAAACATTATTGTTTCCGATCCTATGAAATATATACCATATACACAAGAGTTAACAATACCGTTAGTTTATAAGTAATATTATTGGGAACCATTGGAGCAAGACCAGGCTATTTACGATCAAGCTTCCCGGTTTTGTAAGGCAATGAAATAGACATTGGATTATGTTAAAATTGACAATACACAGATGAAATCAACATGGTCTGATAATTCTAAAGATAAACAATGCTGAAGCTACAATTGATTTATTTAATATTTCTTCTTGGGATATTTTTATCAATTGGATTTACGAAAGGTGAGTAAAATGTGTATTGCAAAACGCTTGAAAATTTATATTAACATTCAATATTTGTGTATTCCTGTCTATTGTCGTGGCAAAATACTACAACATAATGCATAATTATATTGGTTAGTACAATGTTTGACAAAATATAACACAACTTTGAGAAATATCAATAATAGTTTACTGTACGTTTGCTAAATCTTTGAATTATGTAAGATCACATTTTTTTTTACGAATTACTGAACCATTCGTGGAATCAACCCTTACCCTTAAAAGTGTGCACTGTAAATACATAAAAATACAATAAATGAAAATTGTTTATCTAATTTTACCATTCGCTAGTATTGGAGGTCACTTTAAGCGTAGCCTATTTGACTCTTTGTTTTTTTGTAAATTACATGATTTTGTACATTTTACCGAATTAAATACTTATTCGTGGACACCAATTGTCGTGGTTTTCATTAATAGCACTATTTCGTGTGTACTTAAATTCGTGGTTTCGAGTTCTGTGCATTACAAGTCTAAGGAAAAAATGCATTTCGTTGGGAACTTAATTTCGCGGTTTGAGTGAACCAAGAAATCCACGAAAATTGGAACCCCACGAACAAGTAGTCAACAATTGACTACGGGTGCTGTTAAAGAGCAGGACATGCTTACCCTTCCGGAGCACCTGATGTCACTCTCAGTTTCACTGGAGTTCACACTGTGAGTGCCTTTGTTTTGAATGTTGTGATTTCTATTTCTGTGTTTTGTGTCTGTCTAACGTCATTGTTNTGTGTCTGGCGCCATTGTTTTCTGTGTTCTCGTTTTGGCCATGTCTTTGGACTTCGATTTTTGTGGATTTCCCTCCTTTGTTCCTTCGGTATTCTACTGCCGTTGTTTGATATAGGTGCAAGTTCTTTTGTAAGTTACATCTCTCAAAATGAATTGAACTTAAGATCTGCACTTAGACGAATCAAAGTTTCGATAAAGCATCATTCAAATAACATTGACACCATGTTAAGTCTATAACTGTGTCCATTAACTAATTTATGATAAAAGTCCTATGCACCCGTGGCCTTGATAATAATGGCTAATTCTGAAAGGAATGGATATCAGTCTTTTGATGTACACCACTGATTGTGTGCTTGCATTATCATAGTGCATAATAAGTTTTCTCCGTCTGTACGTGCTTTGCCCGTATCCTGTAGTCAAATTTAATAACGTACTGGAATACTGATATATCCGGTTGCTGTTTGATATAAATTTTCTTCTAGTTCGTACAAGTTTTTGATTCATGCCAAAGTTTAAATTTAAAACATATAACTTACCTAGCTGTATCATAATTTATGTGATATATTTACATTTCAATGTATAGATTTTTTTAAATACATGATGCGTTACACTTCTTAAAAGTATAAAAACAATTCAAAAAATAGAAAACAATCTTCGACAAACGCTTGTTTTTTATCGTCTATGTTGGTATTTTGTCTCCTAAATGAACTGAATGCTTCTGCGATGGCAGATAACACTCGATCATTGAGTTGTGGAAGAATTTGTATTTTCCCTTTTTGGTATTAATTCTTACAAGACCCCAATATCCCTTATCCTTGTTGTACATTCACAGACTTCTTTCAGATACCATACATGCGCCTATTGTATTAAAAAAGGTAAAATCGATCAGGAGTAGTGCGATAACATTAGCATATTAGACAAAATGCATAAAAATATTTTATATATAATTTATGACCCGAAAACAGATTTTATTGACATATGCAATATCTAAATTTTACAAAATTTTGTTTAAAACTAAGGAGTGTCTCCCTCATGCAAAGCTCTGTCCTTAGCTGAATTTTGGCTTTTCTATTGAGACCCTTTTGGTTGTTTGTCCTCTATCAGCTTTTACATGTCTTTCGGGTAATGGACTTACAAATGTTTTGGTTTTTATCTGCACTAATGAGACGTAAGTTGTCGAAATGCGCATATGCAGAAAATAAATTAACAGTAACTTCGGTATTTTGTTATTTATGAAGTATCCATGTTCTTGTTTAGCTTTATTTATACAGAGGTGACTTTTGAAACTACATTACCCGCAAGTTTATTTCTAGACGTCAAACAGATTCGTATTTTCTGACATAGCTAACGTACCACTTTTCAAGTCCATGCACACACATGTAGAATATGTAAGTTTAATTATCTTACAATCGATTTACCTGATATGAACAATTAAAACTTGGATAACAGTTATAACATGTCTGTCTATTGTAATTATGTGTTAATGTTTGTTTCTATCAGTTACACTGAAATCAATATGTCAGACTCGGAATAGGATTAGCCAGCCGGGAACCACGAGTACTTGATGAGAACCATTCTCTAACAAGAATTTGTTGTTTTGTTTGTTTGTTTGCTTGTTTTTTTTCTTTCCAACCTCTCCCTGTACAGTATTCAATCTGAAATTTATTATTACTCTAACTTTTAAAGTTATAAAAAATGTGTCTTTATTTTGTAGGAAGATTATACAAAATGCTTGCTTTTGGTATTTCATGCTATTTTACATTTTTTACATGAACCCAACCATTCAGAAAAACAAATGCCGAAACGCTAATCAAGTAAATACTAGATAAAAAGTAAATGACTTGCAAAATATGTAGAAATTTCAAGCATGTTCTTTAGACAATTTGTTCGCAATGTTAACTGTCTGTTTTGAATTATCATAAAATAAGTTCCCCGAGCGCGTGGGAGGAAACGAAATTTCACAATAATTTTGCAAACATTCTCTGCTGATAGGTCATCTTCACTAGCCAAGGGTTATAATCTGCTCCTCTCCTTTTAGAGGAGAGGTCTGGATGGTAACCCTTAGCTTGCGAAGATGCAGCTAGGTCTGAAATTGAAAACGTTAATAGTACCATAACAAGTCAGGTTGATTACACTAAAAGCCCTTTTCAAAAAGTGTTTTTATCTTTTCCTGGAATTGAACTCTTCCATCAAATGGAGGTAGACACACTCTTTGCTTCAGGTTATCACTCGTGCGATTGGCTAACAATACAAAACTTAAACCCTGAATAGTTTTTATGAACTGTGTACAGGATGAACAACACTTGTCGTGTTGCGTTGATAACCGGAACTGTTTATTTGTATTTAAATGCCGAAACCGAATGGCCGACCAAATGATTTTTAAAAGGCCTAGACCACTGACGTACAAGAACCGGACATATAAAATCTAGAGAGAACAAATCAAAAATCGACAATTCGTCCCATTTGTAATCGAGGTGTGATGTTTACATGTGTAAAAATATGGCGGTTCGTAAAAAATTTTGAAAACCATTTTTTTTTTATTGTTTTTTAATCATATACTAGGAATCTTTCAAAATCATACTATACTTGTGACATTCGACTCTTTGTCGAAAGGACATTCAGGTGCTTTTCGTTTAAGTTTTTATTAAGATGCACTGAATCTTTGTTCCAAATAAAATAAAATAAATATTAGAATAATAAAATCTAAATCAGGGTCTTTGATGTCCAAGTATCACATATTATTTCCTATTTTGATACTATTGCCAAACTATAAACATATTTATATATTGTAAACATACAAAAGTGACCTATATCTTCCTAAGCTAAAAACCTATTTGATTCTATCAAAGAGTCCATGGGGTGTTACCCATTCACATTATTTATCCGTCATCATACAATTATATACAAAATTTTGCTTGGGAATTTGCCTATCTACGTTTAAACTTAAATTTAAAATACATTGTATTGGAATGTAGTATTCATTGAAATGCATCATTAGGCTGACGTGATTTTCATCAAATGATTCCGGAATTTAATAAATGTTATAAAGGGTTATACACATAAGGTTGAAAGCATAAACGTAAAATTGCACCTTTATCTAAAGAATAGGCCAAATTACTGAAAAATGTTAAGTCTTACAAACATAAATGTAATTTTGGTACTTTGTCGGATACAAACAATGTTTTGACGACTTTGTTCAATTTATTACAATTTTGTCACAGTATAAATGTACATGGTAGAATAAAGATGAAAGAAAAACGCCCCAATTTTATCAAAAAACATATTTTTGGCGTACGCTTCTCTACGGCAACAGTTGCGGTAGATCGAAGATGCCCTGTATTCCAAATGTGTTTGACCAGAAAAGACATGGATGTAGCGTTGTTCGACAATTAGCAAGAATTCCACTCAAACCGGTGCTAGGGACCGCCTTGAACTTACTATGAGGTATGAGTCAAGCTCATTGTTGAAGCCCCCATGGTGACTTGAAGATGAAGAACAACAATAAAAGCGTTGTTCCTTTGCTTGTTTTTACCATGTATTTGTAGAGAGTTTGTCTCATGTACATTTACTCCATATCCTTTCATTCACAATTTATTTCATAAAAGATAGTGCAGAAAATAATTGTCTGCCAGGTGCAAATCTGTGAGGTCGTTGTTACAGTAGAAACAAAAGATGCGACTTACGATTGTCAAACAGTTAATACTGTTTATACAGTAAAATGACTTTTTCAAAAGTCAATAGGGCCTGTAAGTCTCGTACAGTTTTCGAACTTCCGGGACCAAAAACTGTATCCGGAAGTTACATTTTAAACAAAGATATATGACGTTTCAAACAAAAATTTGAACGTCATAATCATCAGACGTCATGTTTCGGCGGGAAACGTTTTGGAATTGCCGGTTTAACGTGGATTCTCGTGAGTCACATGACGGGACTTACAGACCCTATTACAGTGTTTTTCTTGTGATAATGAGCTAACAAATTCTCACCTAGCAGACAGTGATAATACATACTTGATTTTTAGTAAAGATGGTGTAGAGCAAAGACGCTTGCAGGTAAAATCCAGAGTATGGAGAATAATAAGTTACATTTAAGATCGGAATATTTACCTAGCTCCCATAGTGAAAGCAGGTTAGGGAGTTATTTGACTTCACTATGTCTGCTTGTCAGGTTTTGAGTTCACAGGCTGTGTAAAATGAAATTCTAAAACGTCCTTTACCTGAATTGTTTCGACATATTTTATCATTTATTTAAACAAGGTGAATTGCACCCGCCTTTTTGCAGCATTTATTTTGCGACGGAACTTATTATTATTGGTATGAAAAAAATTCAATATCATGGTAAATAATTGTTTTAACTTGCAAATGTAATAAAAAGAATAACAGGAAACATGCTACAATTACATGCTACAGTCTGCAAGGGAACTACACAGGATAACACAAATAAGACGAAAGACAAACGTAAACAACGATAGGAACTCGGGACAACCGGACTTGGCACCATCACTAGCTTTATGGTTACCATACTCCCTTTTACCTGTCCTGTTTTCAATTAGTATATTAAACATACGAATAGAATTCAATACATGTAGACTACTAACTCCATGACCGCAATCTTGAAAGGAGAGAAAAGGCAATACTAGTAAGTAATTTTGAAAGATGGGTCAAGGGATGCTCGCCGCTAATCAAGGTGCCTACTCTGCTGGAAGAACACTGTCTCACTACGGAAAGGAAACAAAAATAATACTAAAAAAGGTCTTTCTCATTTGATATGACATTGACTCATGGTATCTAACAGGACTTGTTGAAATCAAGGACGTATAATGAGAAGGATAAGCATCTCGTGATAAATGGGAAAAATATCGTGGGATGTGAGATTTTGTCAAATTTGGGACACTATCTTTAAAGCATTGAAACAACATTAATATAATAATGATGGTCACAAAAAGTTGTTCTGGCAGTGCAGTAGATGTCACACTTTACGAAATTATCAATTTTGAGAAATTCTGTGAACTATTTTTAGAGCCTTTAGGTGCAAATTGTGGTGATTTTTCCTATGTAAACCGGAAGCGACAAAAAAAAATCAAGAAAAATGTTTTGATTACAAATTTCAATCACGTATATTGAAGAAAGTACTTGCTATAATTAAATGAAATTTACTCTAACAAAGTAAAAAAGTCTCAGCTTTCAGAAAAACATCATTTTATCAAAATCCGTTTACAACTTTTTCAGCAGTTAGCTGCAAAGAGAATGCATATCGAACATCCAGCTACAGATTTTAAAATACAAAATGGATTGTGTACGAGTTGCATATCCTTCTCATTATAAGTCCTTGTTGAAATGTTGCTCTCCTTGAGCAACCATAAAGACAACAGATCTTTTCGCTACCTCATCAAAGCATGATGTTGCTATTTTTCTGTTTACTGTCTGTTGACTATTATAGGCATAAAGACTTCAATAACCTTTTTTACATTTTTGACTTATTTGAGTAGTATCAATGATTTCAAACTATAGCCATGACTAAAAGTGTATTGGTAATAATGTTGTTTTAAATCTTTGAAATCAGTTCAGAGTCAAAGAATCTAAAATGTCCAATAGTTCATCAGAATTCTTGCCGGGACAGGGCAATGCAAAAACAAAATATCTGAATTTTCCTTTCATTGTTAATAGATGAGAAAAATTATCAAGTAAAATCAATTTTAGCAGTTTGGTCATTTGAAAACTACGGATATTTTCCTAATCTTCAAATAAGTTGGTGGGTTTTATTGGAAGATGGTAAAATTTCCGTGTAAGACAACCCATAGAAGACAGGTTCGCGTGAAGCTGTCTTACACGGGTGATTGTCAAATCCAACGTCGCGATTTGTTCGACGTTACAATTGTTTCAACAATAAATTCCATGGATTATTTGACGTCACAATTGAGAACTCCAGAAGAAATTGCAAGATTTACTTTCTGTCGGGTTGGTTGTTGTATTTTACGGAATAAATATGTTCTTTTATTCGACCAAAATTAAAGATCGGGATATCTTCCACTCGTGTGAGAAATTCTACGTCTTTTACCATCGTTTCACTCGGGAAAAGACAGAATTTCTCACACTCGGGGAAGATATCCCTTATCTTTAATATGGTCTCGTATAAGAACCTATTAGTCTTCGGCATTTTATCTACGAGAAATGGCCACAAGGAAGCTATGGTTAATTGCCTCATTCCAAGCTTTACAAATCAACTATTTATCTCCCCATCAAAATCTTTTCCACTATGTACATCTGTATCATCTGCAATCAATCTGACAAGTTTAAATATTAATAGCATTACCTATAAAATACATTTGATCATTAAATTTGGATTTTTAACAATGATTTAATTGTACAATAAAAATTAATTCGTTGAAATATTTACATATCCTTGTTATAAGGTTTAAATGTAAGGATTAAATTTCATTCAATTTATATGTAAATTATTGACTCGTGTACTTGGTTTGAATATTTAATAATTGAACGAGGAACCAAAAACACTGCATGTTGACATGCATTGTATTTTTCTACATTTAAAGAAGAATTGTGGTTTCTAATTGTAAAGATGGGTCACAAAAATGTATTTTTCCAAGTTCACCCCTAACATTGAAAATGTGATGTTTAACGTCCTTCAATTGACAGTATTATCAAGACATGTTCTTATACAAAATAAACAAACCTTTTAAAAAGAATGAGTCTTACGATAGATTTTCCAGTATACAACACTCCCAGAATCTTTTAGAATTATAACGGAGTACACATTTACATTTTTGATTGAAATGTTTTTTCAAAGCTTTACAATTAGGTAACTTTTTTCAGTGCATAATTCATAAACTCAGATAAGTATCAATATCTAGTATTTTTAAGATATTGTTTCTGTGGAAAATATCTCGAGAAAATTTTGTAACAACTGAAATGATAGATATTCTAAATCAGCCTCAACATTTTTGCATTTCTAAAATAATTTAAAATGTGAAAATCCGAGTGCTTTGTAAACATTATTGTGTAAATATTTCAACGAATAACATAAAATTGTATTAATATCATAGTCAGATGACATTTCATATAGCAATAATATCCATAATATTTGCATAAAGAATCAAAACACAGTCGCCATTTATTATAACACGACAACCTATTTTCGATGCAGAGTTGTCGGTCGTTTCTCGGTCAAGACATTCAAAGTGACTTAGGTACACATTCAAAAAAATCGAGAAGCACAAGGTTACTAATATGGTTGTACGTCTCAATCCATTGTTAAGTTGCCATAATCGTTACTCTTCGTCTTATCTTTCTGTCTGTAGTCCAATATGTGTCTGGTATACATTTGCAGTTTTAGCTTAAATAATTATGGCTGGTAAACGACAGGGATAAAAAACTTTGACATTGTTATTCAAAAACTTCAAAATAAAAAAACGTAGATATTTTACTAGTAATAAATACGAGTAGATGGTTATATTTCATATTGCATTTTGAAAAATATAGGGTCTTTCAAATTGTACTTGTTTCCAACAACTTTCCATTTATTTAGTCTTAAGTATTTCATATAAACCAAATTCATATTTTCGTCAAAGGAAATAGTAAATCACTTTGACTAAGGAATACTTGGCCATTAAAAATAGAATTTGAATTAAACTGAATTTTAAGTCTACATCGGACAAATACTATAAAACATTACGGTACAATTTAATTGGAAAAGGAATACATGTGAGGAAAATATAAGTACATAAAGCTAAGGCATGTATGTAAATGAACAATCCACCGACCTTACGTTTTCGTTCAAAATTATCAAGGATATTCAAAGTTCAAGTTAAGTTTCCCGAGTAATTTTAATCCATTCAAAGAAATAAAAGTGATCAAAATTAGTAAAAAGAAAGTATGACACTAGAAATAAATAATATAACGAATGAAGGATTACAATCATGTGAAAGTATAAACCTATACGTAAGGTAGTTGTAATACTAATAAGTATGCGTATACGTTTTTAAATAGTAACTGTAGGAAATTACTTTCTCATCTTCGTGTCTCATTTAGGACGCCTAAACAATAAAAAAGGACTTGATTTTGAGAGCTTTTTGCCAGTTAATTTTATTGTCTCGACGATCCTGCATCCCTGGGCTAAAAATGGATGTAGAATTGCTCGACAATTGGCAATCAATACTGCTCAAACAGGTGCAAGGGACCATCTTCAATGACCAAAGCTCATTTATGAAGACCTCATTGTGATTTCAAAATGGAGAACAACAATAAAAGTGTTGCATTGTTCCATTGCTTAGTTCTACCATGTGTTTTTAGAAAATTTGTCTTATGTGCGTTTTCTTCATATCCTTTAATTGTTTATTCACATAATGTATATGTTCCAGACAATACGCGTATTTGGACCGTACGCGTACGGTCCGGGCCATACGAGTATTTTTTCGAAATACCCATACGCATACGGTCCAAATACGCGTATGGTCTGGAACATATACAAACTTTTCTTCGTATTTAATTAATTCTCACTTACCGGTCAGGAAAATTAGATGCCACATTGATATATGGGATTTGGGTACGTGTATGTTGCGCAAAAAAATTTATTGCCTTGTGTGTTTCGCGCATTTTAGACTTCGTTATTTTACAGTTAGTATACATGTAGGTATTCTACATCTTTGTATACTTTATAATTTTGACCGCTCACGTATGTATGGAGAGACGATCGGTGTTGTACTACATATATATCAAGGAGATAGCAGGTTATTAAATATATAGGATAGGATCATCTGTGGACGCTGGTTTTCGTAACCACTGTATCCAACTCTTCTTGGTTCTCGTACATTTCAATACAATCAATTTTCCAAAGTCTATATTGGGACCAAACTGCTGCTGCATATTCGAGGTGGGACCTCTATGCTCGTCCAGATAGGTATATGTTCTTCTATAAGACCTATTATGTTATTTGCTTTCTGTATCTGTATCTGTATGTGCTTCAGTGCAGGATCCGTTCGCGGATATAAATGCACTGGAAGGAGAGTTACGGTTAGTCCAACCAATGGGGGTGTTGCTGAAGCCCTCAACTGTCTTTGCCCTCCAGACAGTTCCACTCAACTATTGTTCTTGGAAAAAATAAATATTTCCGGGTATCAGATTCGACTTGCATCAGGTGGAACGGTCGTGTGTTTATAATGTCTTGTTTCTCTAATATATTTGAAGTAACGTGGTCTTGGTACGTATTTGCCTTCCTCTCCCTTTTGTTTCTTGCCTCCTTGAGGTATTCACTTGGAGCGATTGCCGGTGTTACATACTAGTCTTTCCCCATACTAGGATTCCCCCCCCGGCAAAATGAGTATATACTCAGATTTCCCCCCGGAAAATCTAGTATATACTGAATTTCCCCCCGGGGAAAATGAGTATATACTAGAATTTCCTCCTGCGGAAAATCTGGAATGTGTATACACATACTAGTTTTATTCCCATACTAGAATGTACCCCTTTATAAAGACGAAATTTGCAAACGGCAGATAAGATAACGACGTCGATGCTATTTTAATCTTGAAACACTTCAAAGGAAGCAAGATAGCAAGGAACAAGGTTAATCAAATGAACAAAACAAATATCAAAGAAAAGATACAGATATATATACTTATAAAAATCAGCCCTACAGTGCTTAATCTGCAAATAAATATCAATAGTGTGTAAGTGCTAACAGAAAAGATGTATATCAGTTGCATAGAATAATAAATCAGTGAAATTAAAATTATGTTTATCTCCGCCGTAATTTAGAATGTTGCAAGTTTAGAAAATGATAAATAAATTTAATAGTTTAATGTAAGAAACGAAATGGGGTTAGAACTAGAACACAAAAACGCCTCCCCAGACGACGGGCTTGGTGAGAAGTCGAGACAGCAAAATCACCTACACAACCAAACCCATAGTTTGGAAGTCATTTCTCTTTTCATATCGGTAACCTCTGTAGGTTTAACATTTGACCCATATATATCGTCAAAATTTTGTTAACTTTACTGTAGTCCATAGAAATTCAAACCTCCGTTTGTGACCGTTTTAAGACAGTCGTCGCAAGATCGTTTGGTCGCTACAGATCGTCGAAACTTTATAGTGCCCATTTTGTCCGGTGTTATGTTTACATTTTCCTTGATTGAAAAGCTCTAAAGGAGCCATACATTAAAATTTATACTTATGGAAATTAGTTTTAGAAGTTTCTTAAAACACATGGCCTATTATAATAAGAGCAACGGCCCTTTCACGTTGAATGAATATCTTGTGAAAAATTGTCATTGTGCAGACTTCCTGGAGAGCACCATGTCAGTTGATTCAATTAAAAATCATCGATCAATGAAGGGTTATGGAGTAAATGCATATGAGACAAAGTAAAACCAAGCAATAGAACAACGCTTTTATTGTTGTTCTTCATCTTGAAGTCACCATGAGGCCTTCAACAATGAGCTTTGCTCATACCTCACAGTAAGTTCAAGATGGCCCCTTGCACAGGTTTGAGCGGAATTCATTGCTAGATGTCGAGCAATGCTACATCCATCTTTTTCATGTCATGGATGCGGGGTCGTCAACAAGCATAAAATTAACTGGCAAAGTGTTCTTACAACTGTCAGCTGTTGTCCAACAAGAAGACCAACAGAAGACAATCACAAAATTTTAACAACCACAGGGCACTCATCGTGTCAATAGTAAGAAAGCTTGAAATAATAAAATCATGAGAGGTGGGCACAATACAGTTGGTCAGAATAACATTTCAAGTGAATCTACAAAAAATAAAAAAAATGCTTAAATTTGAAAGTATGAAAGTGTTTCCATATGAGAAAGTCTCTCAGGAACAAGAACAGCATAACTGATATTTCCTTTTATTAATTAAAATTTTTGACTATGTACTATGTTTATCTATCCGTATAATACTGAAGCGTACCGATGCAACATGAAAAAATCTCGTAATTATGAGATAATATCTCACAATTATGAGAAAATCATCTTACAATTATGAGATAGTAACTAAAAATTGTTAAATAGTTTCTCATAATTATAAAATAGCATCTCATTACTTATGAGATAATATCTTCTCATTACGAAATGACATCTCATAATAATGAGATAGATATTATCTCATAATTCCGAGATATTTTCTTTATGTGGCAACAATATATTTCCGTTGTATAAGAATTTCAAAGAAATTAGCTGAGCGCATATATTCTGATTTTTGGCTTGTGGTTATTGTTGACTTGCTTCACTCTAATTATATCCATTTCAGGAAAAGACCTGCATCCCTTATGTACACATAATTTAAACTAGAAACGAAGAGGCGGAGATTGTCGCTCAACTGAGCTCTTCAGATAAAAATTCATATATGATTACCCCCCCCCCCCAAAAAAAAATCCTTTATATAGTTTTGGGAGGTGGTGAACAAATTATTTTTTACCATTGATTACATTTTTAGCCATATCAAATGCTCAGTTTTAACTATACCGAATGCTGGAGGTCGTTTTTATTGTCAGATCATAGCGAAATAAGGACCCGAGCGCCTTCATCATTCTAGTAAATCTTGGCTTGAGAATTTCTCATATGAATATACTATCATAACTTTCAAATTTTCATCTTTTTTCTCTTTTTTTGTAATTTCCAAATGTTACTCATACCACCTGTTTATAGTGCGCACATCACACTATTTGATAAGCCAAGTTTTCTTACAGTCGACTTGATAGTCTAGATGTTATCCACTGTTTCTAGACTAATGCTTTTGTCGGGCAACGGATGGCAGTGATTGTAAGAGCAATTTGCCAGGTTAATTTATGTTTGTTGACGATCGCGCATCCATGACCAGTAAAGGAAAGGATATAGCGAATTTCGAAACGTTTAGATTATATCTGCTCTGAAGAGACATAGGTTGTCGAAGTGCGCATATGCAGAAACTTAATTCACTGAGTAACGTCGGTATTTAGTTATAACAATGAATTCCGCTCAAACAGATGAGAGGGGTTGTTTTGAACTTACATTGAGGCATAAGTAAAGGTATTTTTGAAAGCCTCATGATGACTTCAAGATGAAAAACAACAATCAATGTTTTGTTCCATTGTTTGGTTTCTATCATGTACTTGTAGAGACTTTTTCTCGTGAGCATTTACTCCATATCCTTTCATTGTTTATTTCGCATAAAGCCAAGGGGGAAATTCTAGTATGAATTTGGATAAAGGGGGAAATTCTAGTATATACTCAATTTTCTCCCCTCAAAATCACAGGAGAAAAATGAGTATATACTCATTTTTCCGGGGGGAAACACCAGTATATACTCATCTTTCCGGGGGGGAAATGAGTAGGGGGAAAATCTAGTATGTGACACCGGCACCAGCCCCTCAACCACTTTATAAACATAATAAGTCGTTGTTCTTTCCTTCTGTCTTGAAAAGATGGTAGATCCAATTCTTTTAGCATACTTAAGACACAGCCTGCTTCACGGTTTATTTTACTTGCACTTGAATATTTTTCGACAGGGTCACGTTTTTATCTACAAACAGGCCATCATCTTTCTCTCCTTCTGATTTTGTTAGTTCGACTTCTTTTTTAACGTTGTATTTTCTGTTTTTTCTATTAGTACTGGACTTTTTGTTCGATAAATTCATTACTTAATATTTATGAAATTTTAAAAGCCAGGTATCTGACTAATCTTGAGGATTGTCAAAATCCATTTACAAACTTCCTCTATCATCTTGTGTTCTTATTTGTGTAAATGTTGGTGTCATCAGCAAAGGCATGTTGTTGCTTCTGCACAATTTGCCATGCGATATAATGAAATTCCCCCATTCGCTGTCTTTGTCTATGCAAACACGCCGACTTGGCATTATCATGTGCTTGCACACAGAAACTTGAATATATTTCATATAATTCCAATTTTATTTGGATTCTAAGATTCCTTAACAAAATTTCTTAAAATTTTTAAACCAGTTTAGGTTTGTTATATTTACATGCTCTTTTATGTTTCCAAAGCAACCATTTCCATTTTGAAAATTTTTGGCAGGAAATTTGTTCGGTTTGGAACATTTTGAATTTTCGCCATCTTTTTTTGTGAAGATATTTTGGACATTTTTAGTCTCAAACTAGTAAAACTTTCCTTTTTTATTTCATTCATTTCGAAACACTTACATATGTAATTTTTACGGCTATTTATGTTTAGATGGCAACAAATATTAGTGCCAATTAGGAAAATCCAAAACCAGATTGCAAAAATGTCATAGTAACTATGTCAAGTTTCGTAAAGATTTGCGCTTACACAGCCAAAAAAATGCAGAGTATGAAAACGTACTAAAGAAGAATAATAAGCAAAAACAAATTGTCTCCTACTGTGTCAAGGAGAACTACAATTGAGATCAATGTGGTGTTATTAGGAAAATCCAACGTAAACAGATTATGGCCAAAATCCAATTTACAAAAAAGAGTTAAACTAATTTAATTTCCGAAATGGCCATACAGCTCATTAAAATTTATTGCAGTTGGAGTTTACATATGTGTTATTGTCTCATGTTCATTTACTAAATATCCTTTCGTAAAATATTTAATACAGGAGTTTGTCTTTTAATGCTGTGTGGAGTTGGTAAAACAATTCCCCCTGTTGAGATGTATGCTCTTTATTTTTCTTAGATATGGTGTACTTGTACATGAGATTATATCTCTTGTGTATACTTTGTTTGAAAATATTATCTAATTTATGTAAATCCTAAAACCTAAGGTTGAACTCCCTCCATCGTAGTTTTGTCCTTAGCTGATTATTCGGATTTCGTTTGGTTTTATGCATTTTAAACATTTTTTGAAACTGTGGAATTCCTATATTTGGGTTCTAGTGCTGCTGATGAGGTATTAATTTCCGAAATGGCCATACAGCTCATTAAAATTTATTGCAGTTGGAGTTATTGTCTCATGTTCATTTACTCCATATCCTTTCGTAAAATATTAAACTGTTAGGGAAATATATACATAAGTATGCATAATGTTATATATTTAAATTTCTATTGAAAATAAATTACATAATCTTAATTTGATATTTATATAGCTTGACATATTGAATGAGGAAATTTATACATAGGACTTATCAAAAATATCAATGTATGGAAGCGGTATGGTTAAACTGGATTATGGGTACCCGAACCTCCCCATTATCTGTCTCGTTTCCCTATAGTATAAAAATTAATGAATAAACTCCTATACAGGCAGACTTCAATCTTTATGACCACAATCTCGAAAGGAGGGAAAATGACAAAACATAATTTTGATGGGTCAAGGGCTGCTCGCCGTTAATCTGCCGGCTAGACCAAAGAGTTTAGTCTGCTGGTAAAACACTGAAGAAAAAACAAACTCAAAACTTCCCAAAGGGTTTTATTAAGAATCATTATATATTTCAGTAGACATCGGCAGTATCATTGACAGGCCATTATGTGGTCATTAGATCTCTTAACTATTATAGCCAATGCAAGCAGAATGTCTTTGCAATATCCTCTATTACGTAAAGAATGAAAGTTTCCTCCCAGCTTATCTGGATTTTAATCAGTTTATGGCATTTTTAATAACATTTCCGTAAAAACGAGGATTAAAATGCCATTAGTAATAAGCTGCTAGCGAGTAACGTCACATTTAGATATCAAATCTTCACATCTATTATAAAACCTTTTTAATGTTTTCAACAACTTATGAAATATGTAACCCTGTTGTAAAAGGTGTGATAGTAAAACTAATTAATAAAAATTAATAAAAATCATCCCTTTTATCAAATGTTTTAGTTTTTATTTCACTAAAGTCAAAAATGATAGTAAGATACAGAATAGGGCAGTATTTGGAATCATAATATTCAGTTTCAGTGATGTCAACATAATCTTAAAACTGGGGGTTTGTCAATAGTAAGCATATCATCAATATACTTTCTTTTACCATTGCAAATATAAATAAGTTTATCATAGTTTGGTATGGTTCCTTTTTAATTTTTTTTTCGTGAAGTCTATCGAAGAAGAACGGAGAAAGATTAACCGCAATGAGAGGCCCAGTCGATTTTTTCCTAGGTTCTCTTCGACCATTAATGAATTGGCTATTCCACTGGCGATAGGAATAATTTAGATATACAATTTAATAAAAGGTCGAAAATTCCTCAATTTATTTTGGCTTAATCACAAAAAATGAATTCATATGAAAAAGAAAGGAAATGGGGTAAATGTCAAGGAGACAACATCCCATATCCAGGTTAAAACGACCAAAAACAAAACATCTAGGGGTCACCATATGGTCTTCAACACAGTGAGGAACCTCACACCATATAGTAAGCCCTAAATGGTCTATTTATAGATACTGACCAGAAAAATAATGTAGATAGAATTTCAATGATTTATACACAGATATCTTACTCAGTTATTGGGACAAAGTTGTATACATTATGTTGAAGTGGTCTTTTTTTGTAAATATATATTGATGTAAAAAATCCGGATTTTAGAATCAACATGTCCCCGTCTTACGACTATATTAACTGATGTGTAACAAAAGCAGGAACCATGAAATAACTGTATTTTATCTAGTAATCGTGATTATAAAATCAACTTTCCTGGTTCAATAAATCTACCACAGCCATTGAATGTAAAATTTTAATTAAAATTCTTTGGTATTGAATTTAAATTTATGTAAGAACACACAAATTCATTGTATTTTTAAGGTCATGTACGTAATATAGGGTATGAACATTTACGAAAATGATCAATTAAACCACCTTTCACCTCTAAAATAGAAATGTATCCTTAATTACTGAAAATCGGATTGTCATACCTAAAAGCGAAAAATGCCGAGATTTTTTCATGCAAAGTTTCGTTTTTCAATTTATACTGCGATAATCACTTTTGCTTTGGACTGATAATTGAAACTCCATGGCCAATCGTTAGAGATGAATATGGCAATCGTCCTTTTTTAAATCGAAAATACATGTACAGATATTGCAAATTCAAGAAATACAACATCTGAAATTCCATTCAAGACTTAAGGAGATACATAACATTCAAAAAAGTGTATTACATGACTGAGGGGGAGCCGGAGGGGGTCTAATCCTGTAACCCTGACTTTATTTTATCTTAATCCCGAAATCCCTAACTAAAAGGAAACTTAAAGATTGATGATATCCCAGTTCCAGGTCAAGTTATTTCCCGAAATCCTGGGCTTAAATCATAAAAATAAAAATCCCGAAATCAGGAGCTGAAAAAAAAACCATCTTATCCCGACATCCCGAAAAAGGACCGACTCCCCCTCATGACTGAGTTATAAGTTTTGTCAGAGTTGTTTACTGACATGATGAGGGTTTGAGGTTATTTTCCTCGGTTTGGGGATGTATTACTTGTTAAAGATTTCAGATGAAGATAAAGAGTTCTTTTTTTTTATTTCTTAATTTCTCCTTCACTCCTTTTTCTTTCAGTATTCGCTAGTCGATGTTTATCCATGGTGAGGAGTTGTGAACGATATCCTGGGTAAATAGATATATGTACATCCATTTTTTACTGCGGAAATAACTACAAACACCTTACATTTAATCGGCAGAGGACGAGTGTAACGAGTTGAGCGTATAGTGCATAGAGTAAAAAAAGCCTGAAAATGCCTGTAGTTTTTATGGGGTTCAAACTAGTTTTTTTTTAATTTTCCCATTTCCTGCCTGGTATTCCTTTGCGGTTGTATTTGTATTGTTTACTCGGTGAAATAATAGTCGTTAATGAAATCAGTATTTAATTATTGCTATTCAAATTATTCATCAGGAAAAATTGTCTCCTAATTTCCCTAGAAAAAGTTTTGCCTTCTATATGATAGCCTTGAGTTGTTTTTATCGAGAAATAAGGAAAGCTAAGGGTCCGATTTTGGACACAATAAATCATTTTTCTATGTGTATATGTATTTGGTGTTCATATGGCGGATAGTTTAAAATGTTGCAATGTAATGAAGACTTTGTATGTATTTAGATGACTCCAACACGTTTGAAAATAGTACAAGATGTCACTACGTGCTTTGAGTGCATCTAGATTAATTTTGTAATGTTATTTTGTACAAGAATGATTTTCAAAAATGAATGTATGCATTTGAATTACATAATCTACAATAATAATAGTGCTTAAAATATAATTTGAAAATACAAAATAATGGATAGGTAGAAATTCAAAAGAGTTAACTAACAATGTTGTCTTATAATTTATTTTTATCTTTATTTTATTTATTTATTTATTTTTTTTTGCTTTTGCTTATTGTATTGGATGTCGGAAAAATTCCATAAATGTACATGGCGAAAGAAGATCAACATATACACTTAAAAGCTCTTCAAAAAGGGAAAATATGACGCCCTATCATAATCAGCTGCCGAACAGATCTTTCAAAACATTAATATTTACCGCAGCACATGATGAAACTCCTGTTTACAGTGCTAATGCTTTTCATTGGCGGATCCAAGGGGGGGGGGGCGGTTCTGGGGGTTGGAACCCCCCCTTTTTTTCTGTACAATCATGTATTTTATAATGAATATCCTGATGTTTTATTAGGAAATACCTAAAAAAAAGTTTAACGCCTCGCACCGCTCGGCGAAATTTCCTTTCATTTCAAACTGGAATCCACTCTTTTCTAATTGCCTGGATCCGGGCCTGCTTTTTTCCAGGGTTCACACTTTTGGTGCTGTATTTTTTTAGGTGTTTGAATTATGTTCTGTTTATTTCGATCATCTTCTTCATTTACATTGAACTCTCTCTGTATATATGTGATCCTTATATCGCCATGTTTTCTGGATTTATGATTTTTGGTTGTTGAGTAAAGTAACCGATAGTATAACAACGATAAAAATAAGGACAATGACAATATTAAAAACATCAAGAAATAGACATCACATGAGCATGACACAGAAAAGATACATACAAACAAACAAAGATTAACAACCGAACCCAATGTAGCTTCGGTGTCAGTTACAAAATAATTAATATTCACATAAAGCACATCAAAAGCCTAACATTCAGATTTTGTAGAAAATTTTGGAATTCGAATTCATATTCTCGCTATTTCATACCAATCTTCCAATTATTCTAATGAACTACATATGTACGAGAAGGGCGGCTTTGATTAATTGCAATTGTTATTTCAATGTCCCTAGGGTGTGCTGTATTAAAATGTTTAGACTGATTATAAAATATTGTATTAAAATGTTTAGTATGATGATAGAATATCGAAGTGATAGAAAATTCTTATAAAGAAAATGGTTTTGTGCTCTTGCGATTTTATATGACCGTACCTGACCATGACGCTCAAGTTTCTTATGTTATTTCCTAACTTTGCTGGATAAAAAGGTCCTATGACTTCATGGAAAGAAGAATCGAATAAATCAATCAAGTTATGTGTGAGGGTGTGAATTTTGTGATTGAAGATGCTTTCCTTTATAGCATATTCATTAAAAGGGATATTTTATTCGTTTATCAGAATATTTGTATTAGAATATCGATTCCTAAACATTTATTGACAAGGCTCGAATTCATAATTATAGTATAACTAATTGACTGTCGTGAATATCAATAAAAATGTCTGGAGTGCCGAACAACGCAGAAGGATTAAACGAGTTGCGGAACTGTGTTCCGCAACGAGTTTATTCCACTGCGTTGATCGACACGAGTGACATTTTTATTGATATTCATGATGGTCGATTAGTTATGCTTTTTATTATATAGGTTTTCTACTCAAAAACCGAGATCTTAGATGCGGATTATTTTTTTTTTTCATTTCAATGCGCCAGGTTTACCTGACGTTGACATTGAAGAGATATTGTGACGTCGCTTCATTAAGACGTCATACGGTGACTAGAAATCCTTTATTTTCACCGGTGACAATATGACATTTATTTAACTGAGAAATATCGTCTCTAACATTGTTTCCAGTTTATTACGTATATTTCTCACATCGAGATAGTTAAATTTTCACATTTTAAAGTTCGAGGTTTATCCGAGAACTTTAAATGTGAAAATTTAACTATCGAGATGTGAGAAATTATCGTAATAACCCGGAAAACAATGTTAGAGATTTTTTCTCTAATTCCTACTCAATTTATTTGACGTAAAGCGATCTCCGTAGTCTCCAGTCTCAAGTATGCTGCCATTTTGTTGCTGTCATCGTTGCTATGTGTATCACTGCGCCTTTTATTGAAAGGGGTGTTGAGTGTAATATTTTTGATAAAAAATCTCATATTATCAATAAATTGAGTTATCTTAAATTAGTCATAAAATGTAAAAATCAATTCGCTAGACAATGATGGAGGTGTTAATTTCATCAACATCCGGTTGCACTATTTCTAGAAACTGACACGAGACAACCAATCAGCAAGTGAGATCAATGTCTAAACATGTTGATTATTAAGTTCATCTAACATCATTTGGGAAGTATTTATTTTGAACAAGAATTAGAGAAAACTCCATAAATCACCGACATCTTTATAATAATTATAGTATAACTAATTGACCGTCGTGAATATCAATAAAAATGTCACGAGTGCCGAACAACGCAGAAGGATTTAACGAGTTGCAGAACTTGTTCTGCAACGAGTTAAATCCACTGCGTTGATCGACACGAGTGACAGTTTTATTGATATTCATGACGGCCGATTAGTTATGCTTTTTATTATATAGATTTTCTACTCAAAAACCGAGATTTTAGGTGCTGATTATTTTTTTTCATGTCAATACGCCAGTTGTTTACTTGACGACGACATTGAAGAGACATTGTGAGACGTCACCCAGTGACTAGAAATCCTTTATTTTCACCGGTGACAATATGACATTTATTTAACTGAGAAAACTCGATAAATCACCGCTATCTATATAATAATATTTGATATTGACAGTAGGAATAAGACTATTAACTACAATAAACTAACAATAAATGGATATGGAGTAAATACACATAAGACGAAGTTTTTACAAAATCAGGGTAAAACCAAGCAATGGAACAAAGGTCCATATCCAGTCAATGCCTTCGGACCGAAGATAACATCTTGATTTCATTTGATTTTCTGAGGCCCCAGTACTAGTCACACTTCCACGTTTCTAGTATCCCGATTTACTACGTCTTAAAATCGAAGTGGTGTCAAAATATCCTAAATTAACCGCATCAAATGTACGGAAATATGTGTGTATATATTCTGATATCCTCGAATCTTTAGATCGGGGGCATATTGTTTTTGCCCTATCTGTATGTATGTCTGTCTGTTTGTCCGTGACTGAAATCTGGCTCATAACTTTTGAACCAGATGTGATAGGCCCCTCACGAAGGTTAGGTTAAAGATCAAGGTCACAGAAGTCAAAAATTAAATATTTTTTGCTATAATTCGTTTATTGCCAGTGCTAGAAGCTTGATACTCTCTCTTTATGTGAAACGATCGAACAGAGTATTGTACAATTCACAAGAAACTGGGTCAGGTCGAATGTCAATGTTACTGAATGTCACAATGAAATCTTTAACATAAACTTTAACATTGCCTATTTATTTTCAACAAGATTTGTATTGATTTTGTTATTTGGCTTTTATATTGGCCATATAAAACTAAACAGTATTGTGTAAATATCGCTAGGGTCAGGTCAACGATTAAAGTTTCAGAGGTCAAAGGCCAAATTTAGATTTCAAAATAGCTCGTCAAGTTCAGTTGCCGGAGGCTTCATATTCTATATGTCAATTAATCAGTAGAGCTTAGTACTAATCCACAAAAAAGGTTAGGTCATAGGTCAAAGTCACGGCGTGCGAATTCGAAAACTTAAAACAAAAATGTTTCGTTGCCTATAGCTTTTAACCAGGTGTGATAGGACCTTCATATCTGGCCTGTTTATTGATCATATAAAACTGAACACCATTAAGCAAATTTCATTAGGGTTAGGTGAAAGGTAAAGGTCATAGAAATCTAGATTTTTCTTTTAGCTCTTTTATTACAATAGCAAGAGGCTTGATATTCTATATTTGAAAAGAACTCATTGAACTTAGTTCAAATGCCTACTCAACTTTAATTTCTAGTGTATATATTGCAATATTAGCACTAATTTTGTATTGCAAACAGGGTCGCTACCGGCGACATGGTTTTTCACAAACTCATCTTGGTATTCATTACGTATGGATTAAACGTGACTTAAATCTAAAATATAGTAGATACGCACCACAACAAAGGAATTAACGTGCTACATATTATGTAATTCATATAAACAATGCTGTATTTGTCTTTCTAATGAAAGTAAATGTCTTATTTTGATATTGATTTAGCTGAAAATATTGTATTCCAATATAGTTTGGAAAGATAAATTCAAAGAACTTAACAAAAATAACAATAAGGGATGTTGTCTCCTTGACATTTACCCCATTTCCTTTCTTTTTAATATATATATAAGCCAAATTATACACATGTATATGCAAAACTTTATTTTTCTAAAAATGACATTAATAAAAGTTTTGATAAAGTTGAGGAAGAAATATATATATAAAATGATTTTATTTCGATTATGATGCATAGCAGTAATACGTTCTAAAGCAGAAACTATAGAGTAAATGTATTTTATTTTGTAATCGTGATTATAAAATCAAATTTCCTGGTTCAATAAATTTACCACAACGATTGAATGTATACATCAAAATCTTTAAAATACATTTAATTATATGGAAGAGCATAACGGATTTATTGAACTGGTAAGGTCGTGTACGTAATGAAAAGTTATAAACATTTACGTAAATGAACATTTTAACGACCTTTCACCTAAAAAGACATCAACATGTTGCTTTCCTTAAAAACTTCTTGTGGAGAGCTTTGGATTTCGTAACATTAACTATAAAGTGAAAGGGATTCGCCCCTCTCGAATACAAAATTGCAAATATTCCAAATACAAGGAATGCAACATTGGGAACTCCATTTAAGTATACAGTTTTTAACGCCATACAATCAAGGTTTATTATGTGAAAAAATATAATTCTTCCAATGTAATTGTTTTTCTGCAGTGAAAGATAAGGGTTTTTTTAGTAGATGACATTCCATATTATGATCCGACTACTAAGCATAGCCAGGGTATCCTAATGACGCGACACTGACCTTTGTAGACGATGCTCCCGAATACAATGAAGATATCCTTTATAATGTTTGAAGAAGAGTTTAAAATTACTTTAGATCATAAAAAGTTGAAAGAAGATATACAAATGTTAAAGAATGAAGAACTTTGATGTTCCTCTTGGTCCAATTTTGTCAGTGAAAAATTTTCTTATTTCATGTCGATATTATTGGGTAAGAAGTTATGTATTATAAGTTAACAGAAATACGCCAAAATAGCTTGATTACCGGCCTTCATCTGCATGTCAATTTGGTTAATGACCAAAAATATATAAAGTTATATAATAAAATATATAATAAATTAACACAAGCACGTTTGAAATAGTACATGATGTTAATATGTGCTTTTAGTGCATCTTCAAAAAAATGAAAATTCGAACCTACATTTAAAAAGCTATTCCCAAATCAAATCACTTATATCTTGAAAACGTTTATTTGGATATACTTTCTCAATTAGGATATAGTATCAAATATGGGGTTACTTTTGCAATTAGATATATTACTTTTTGTTTGAGTCTGGATGCTTCATATAGATGATATAAAATAAGCTTTATTGAATGGATCAGAAATTTCGTAGACTTATCTTAAAAAAAAGTATACAGTTGTATGAAGTTGGCACTAAGCATCTGGGCTGGCGATAATTAATTGCTTGTCAAGATCACTGCATGTCATAAAACGTCTATCAATCCAATGTTCAGTTATGAAAATGAATAAAATTTCTTTATTGATCCCTTTAAACACGAAATATTTTGATTTATTATTTAAAAGTCCCATTGACAGATATCCTACTGGGATTTCCGAACCGTAAAATTGATGAAGTACACATGGTTCAATGAATGAAATATCGACAAAGTATTAAATAACACCTCATTACCTATCTGATCAACCTAAAAAAGATGTGGTTAATTGTACAACATTAATTATTGATCTACCTGAAAGACGAATACGTTAATTATTTTCATGTTAAAACGTTTATTTGTCAATTGATACACTCTTAACTTTAGTTTAAACGAGAACTAAAATGAACATGTATGCAGTAGCTTATAAAAATGTACATTCTTGAAACATTCCTTATTTAACGTTTTATTTGTTTTGAAACATCTTTTTATCAAACATCAATCAATTGATCATACACGCAAGGGTAAGTTTCCAAATGAATACCGAAGAAAGAACCGAAATCATAAATCCAGAATAAAAGGCATTTCGGGAACGACAAAGACGAAACAAACAGAACTAGATTTAATCGCAAAGAAAAAAAAATAGATAACAGGGTGAACACCTAAAAATGTGCTGTTATCCTTATAATGCCAATGGTCAATCATGTGAATAATTCGTGTCAACTTCCGGAAATAGTGCAACCGGATTTTGGCGAAATTGTACCTGTAACATTTTTAACAGTAAATACATTTTCCTAACTATGTTAATTTTTAAATCTCATTTAGACATTGCATGTACTTGTGGCTTTGTTCTCAGTTACACACACCAATTGTTCGTCTTTCATCATGATGAAATACTATCGATTGCTCTCCGTTTTAAAGTGATTAGTTTTAAGTCATCAGGTGACGTTTCATGCAGTATGAAATTCCATTTTATTACTATTCTATCCTGTTTTAGCATATTTTGATTGATTGATTGATTGATTGAATATTGTTTAACGTCTACTCAGCAATATTTCAGCTATATCAAGACGAGAACAAGTTTGTTGATAAATAATCACTTTGGGGTATGGAAATGGCCATGGGACGGGAAATTCTGACTGCCACTGGAAAAGTAGGGTGAAATCGTCAAGGGCGGGGAATTTAGCCTTGTAGCCGATCACCTACGGACCACCCCAAAAAGAGCTTGCTACNAAAAATGTGAGTGAACTAAGAATCTAGCCCGTTTTACCCGTCTCAACTGTAGTGAATAACGAAACTTACATGTTTGCTTATTTTCGTTAGTCCCGTAGATAGTAGTTGATATGGGAAAAAGCCGCAGATTTTCAAAAAAACGTTTTTTGAAAATCTGCGGCTTTTTCCCATATCAACTACTCTCAGTTACACACACCAATTGTTCGTCTTTCATCATGATGAAATACTATCGATTGCTCTTCGTTTTAAAGTGATATTTACAATGTAATTAGTTTTAAGTCATCAGGTGACGTTTCATGCAGTATGAAATTCCATTTTATTACTATTCTATCCTGTTTTAGCATATTTTGAAACACGTTTTGTTCTTAAAATGTAACTAATTTTGTGAGACATAGATTTCAACAAGTAATTTTAACTGTTAAGTTTGAAAGATGATTTTAAGTTTAACACGATAATTTGACACGGACTGAATGCGTTTTATAGTTTCCTATACCTATAATTGGTAGGATAATATTACTGAAAATTGTTTGAAGGTGACAACAAGTAAAAGTCATTGTCATTCCTGTTTGATCCTGTTTGAATTCCGCTGTCAAATTAAAATTTCAAACTTTTAAACATCCCTTTGTCAACAAATATCAAGGACAGTTTTATTTTATATTATGCTGGAAAAATCACACAAAACGAACTTAAATTTAGTCATAAATGAAATTCTCTACGTGGAACTTTACTAGGTTAGAGAGGTAAAAATACAAAAATGCAAAAAAACAAACATTTTTCATTATAGATGTGAAATTATTCATGGTTAAACATTTTAAACTCATGTAAAATCTTGAGGTTTCAGTTGTGAAATTATTCATTATGGTATTGGTTTTATAAGTCGTGATGTGATTATGGCAATTAAGAAAATAGAGAATGAACAATCTACAGCATAAACTGATAAGATCAGATGTAAACGATTTACTCAATTCGATATTGCATGATTTCTCCTGTTTACCAAATAAATGGCTTAAGACTATTTTTGCATAGTACATATCAAAAAGGAAATCTTATAACAAGGGCAAAAACATTTTTTACGGATCTTAATGATAGCATGGGAATATTAATAAAAGCAAAGTGCTTTTTGTTCTTTAGGTCACAATTAAATGATTATTAAAATTTGAAGTGAGTTTAGGGAATTGAAAGCAACAAGGTTCCGATATTCAAGGGAGAGAAAATGCATTTGTATGTTCCCTTTAAATAACCAGTTTGGTCAATGAGGATGTTTAACATTTTTTCTTAGATTTCAATGATCAAAACGTTTCGACAAGGACGTATATTGGGATATACGTCTTTGCTTTCGACAACTAGATATTCACTTGATTGTCAATAGCCCAACAAAAACACATTTATTTTTCAAATTGTCAATTACTTGCAGACTGATTTCTATGTTATTTTGATGATTCTTGCTATGTTTTCAATGCGGCCCTGCAAATTATGGTCAATTTGAAAGCAATATTACTAAAGACAAACGAAGCAAAAACATCCTGTTGCTAACTGCGTTCAAACTAAATTGCTCACTTCGTAATATACATTAAGATTTTATCTGAATCTGTGGTGTTCGTTACGGCATAGGTTGGTGCATTTTCTTTATATCTTTAGATATCATCTTTTTTTTTTATTATTATTTGAAAATATCACGATATGTAGCAATATATCTATTACAGGGACGTTCTTTACATTTCGTATTTAGAATATTTTGCAACAAGAAAATTCATTTGATGACAAATGTACGTTACAAGAAGGCTAGAAATTGACCATTGACAAGGTTCTGGAAGTTGAAACCTGTAATGATGAGGTAATGGGATCGTATAATCCTAAATGTTTTTGTAAAAAAGTCCATTTCAGTCGGCGTCAAACCCAAGACACGTATGTTTTTTCGCAAGGATATGACCTCATTCAGGACTCTCCATTTTTAAAGCCCCTATTATGAAGTACGCATGACCTTTATCATCGAGTATAACCCTTTGACCTGAAACATACCTTACGTACCGAAATTCTGACCCCAACGACATATTTTTAACTATTCGACTTAACGTTGAGATGTGAGTCGTCACAGATTTCAAATCGCTAATAAAACTTCTTCAAAATACTTTTAGATCCTTGTTTGTATTACTATTTTAAATAATTGCTATGTTCAGTTATTTCCATTGTATCTTGCAGCACAATGTAATCTTGGAGAATGGGGAGACAATTGTCAGTATAGCTGCTCAAGCCATTGTTACCATGGAAATGAATGTTCCGGAAATGGAGGTGATTGCGGATGTAATAAAAACACAGGGGCATGTTACAAATGTGGACAGGATTTTTATAATGGTGACCTGTGTACTTTAAAATGCGGAGCTAACTGTTCATTAAGTGACCAATGTTTACAGTCAGGGACTGAATGTGGATGTGAACGACAATATGGAAAATGTAACAGCTGTCCGAAAACCCTATGGGGATCATTTTGTGAAAGATCTTGTCCTGATAACTGTATCAATTCTGAATGTAACAGGACAAACGGTGATTGCTCTCTTGGCTGTGTAAATGGTTTTTACGGCAGTAGTTGTTCGCTGCCCTGTCCAACATCTTGTCAGTACGGATGCGATAAGAACACTGCTGTATGCTTCCCTTCCCATTGTGTAAACTGTAAAGGAGGGTTGGCAGAATGCGACACGACTGCACAGAAGTGTAAATCGGGATGTATTGACGGATTTCATGGGGGTAGCTGTGATCAGACATGCGTTCAAGTAACAAACGTAAACTTATGCACTAAATGCAGTTACTTATCAACTCTGGGAATAACAGTTTGTTCAGAGTGTCAGTCCGGATATTTCATAGACCTAAGTAATGAATGTACACTTTGTAGCTCTGGATGTAAGATAAATAGTACTACAGTTGCGAAATGTTTTCCTAATAACGGAAATTGCCGATTTGGATGTACGCCTGGATGGAACGGAACTAAGTGTGACCTATTTACCTGTGCTGTAACAAACTGTGATACGTGTGCTTCAAACGATCCACAGAAATGTTCAAGTTGCCAAACTGGATGGTATCTAGAGTCTGGACAATGTATTCGATGTAGTGACAATTGTGCAACATCTAACAGTTGCGATAAAATATCTGGTACTTGTGATAATGGATGTAAAAACGGTTGGTATGGTAACAAATGTATTGATAGTTGTACTACAAACTGTATCCAAGGTGAGTGTGATAGTAATGGAATATGTACTCAAGGCTGTAACGGTAAACGTTACGGTCAGAAATGTGACCAATCATGTTCTAATTGCTTAACATCATGTAATCGTAACAGCGGTGTGTGTGATTCCACATGTATCGATGGATATCATGGTAGTGATTGCTCCATACAATGTCCTTCTAATTGCTTAAGTAATAAATGTAACCAAAGCGACGGTAAATGTTCTATCGGTTGTAAAACGGGACTCTACGGGGAAACATGTCACCTACCCTGTGCATTAGGTTGCGTAGATAATACTTGCATGTTTTCTACAGGGGCATGCACGGGCAACTGTGTTTCAGGTAAATACGGGGATTATTGTGACCAGGATTGTCCAATTCATTGTTCTCCTAAAATATGTGAAAAAACTGGTGGAGCTTGTTCGTCTTTATGTTCTACTGGATTCTACGGAAGTCATTGTAATATTCCATGTCCGACAACATGCTCGACAAATGAATGCTATAAAAGTGAGGGCACGTGTACCGCAGATTGTCCGACTAGTAAATACGGTACCAGGTGTGAGCTTACCTGTAATAGTAACTGTAACGGAACATCATGTGACAAACTTTCTGGTAACTGTCCTGGTGGATGTAAACTAGGATATTACGGACCATCGTGTCATGATACTTGTAGTAGATGTGACAGTTTGGGATGTAATCAAGTGTCTGGTGAATGTATAGGTAAGTGTGTTAATGGTTACTATGGAAATAAGTGTAATCAGATTTGTAGTATCGGGTGTCAAAGTAGCGTATGCGAAAGGAATTCTGGGAAATGTAGTTCGTGTCAGGACGGGTACTATAATGAGATGTGTTCAGCCCAGTGTAGTGCTAATTGCAAACTTTCGAAATGTAATCAAACATCTGGATTATGTACAGAGGGTTGTATAGGTGGAAGGTATGGTGAAGCTTGTGACAAAAACTGCAACGACTGCACTGTTTGTGATCAAAGTACTGGAAAATGTGACGGTTGTGTTGCGGGAAAATATGGGACTCAGTGTGAGAAAAACTGCAGTCAGAATTGTGCAGTGTCACCATCTGGAAGTATTCTGTGTCATGGGTTGGACGGATTTTGTTTGAATGGTTGTTCAGTCGGATGGTATGGATCACTTTGTACTATACCTTGTAACAATGACATACATTGTATTGGAAATGCCTGTGACCGTCACAGTGCTGATTGTTCAGGTAATTGTGTAACTGGGTGGTATGGAAATAAGTGTACTCTAAAATGTAGTGAAAACTGTAATGGTGATATCTGTGAGAAAATATCGGGAAACTGCACTCAAAACTGCACATCTGGATATTATGGCACTACCTGCACTACCCCTTGCCACAGCACGTGCACAGCTTGTGATTTTAACTCAGGTATATGTGCAAAATGTAAACCGGGATTCTACGGATACAATTGCAACAGTCAATGCAACAGTAAATGTTCTTTATATGGCTTAACTGCCATTCTCGATGTGTGTAATAAAGACACAGGTATTTGTACTGGTGGTTGTAAAAATGGCTGGTTTGGACTTGCATGTTCAAATAAATGTTCGCCATATTGTTTCGAAAACAAATGTGAATTAGACAGTGGAAAATGTTCAAATGGATGCGTGAATGATAAATATGGAGAATACTGTGAAAATTCATGCACTAACTGCGGAGGGGCGTCAAACGCAAATTGTGATATAAATAATGGACATTGTTTATACGGTTGTGAAGATGGATATTATGGAAGTTCATGTACACAGAACTGTAATCCTAACTGCAAGAACAAAAAGTGCTCGAGTTCAATGAATAACTGTTCTCTCGGGTGCACCGATGGTCTACATGGTCTTGCATGCTCTCAGAGCTGTAATATCCATTGTTTGAACAATGTCTGTTTGCAGACATCAGGAAGATGTACGGACGGTTGTGATCCAGGTTGGTTCGGAGATAAGTGTAAGTACAACTGTCCTGTTCATTGCGTTGGTGGTATTTGTGACCGGGTTGCTGGAACCTGTATTGATTTGTGTGCCGGAAGTGAATGTGAAGGTTTGAATAACACAACATAACCAATGTAATCCCCGCACAGGCAATCGGTGTATTATGTTAACAATACTAATTCCTTAGCATAGTATAATTTTCATACATGAACGAACTTTTTTATCACTCATAACTTAATTTATAATGCTAATTTACATTTTTGATAATATTCAGGTTTGTTCATTACCTAAAGACTTCAATAATTGATTTTAAAGAAATTCTGACATTCTTAAATTGGAAGCGCATAGTGTAATAATGGATTACAGAAAATAGGTAAAACTGTTCGTTCTTATGCATAGTTTTCAAACCCTGCGCATTATCAACGACATTTAAAAACGCTTTTCTGTAAAATTGAAAATTGTTGGTTGTGATTATATGTTCTTCAAATTTTGTAAGCATTTTTGGTTTTGAATCATGTTTATGCTGTGTGGAATGTCTTTTCCAATATATCTCTTGTGTTGTCTAAGGTATTATTAAACGTCACTAATGTGTTTCAAATACAGATTAATGATGAGTATGCAGATTGGTTAAACATCAACAAGCAATATTGTTGAATGATATCTTTGTCGTTGGTCATTTGTCCACCTCCATTTCATGTACTCTGTATTACCTGTAGATAGAAAAAAGTAATAACCTGACTGACAAATATGCACATCCCTGATAATTAGATGCATGGCTGCTAGTAAGTAAAATCCTCGCACAAAGTATCTACTTTTGATAAGTGTCGTGGTATCATTATTCTGATAAAACATGTTAAAATACACACGTTGTCAAAAGAAGATATGAAAAACCTCTTTATTTCTATTCCCCCTTTTCTTCACAACACCTTGCACTTATATATATATATATATATATATATACTGCAAAAACTAATGCCTGGACAACTTATATACACGGCCACCAATCGATCTAAATCACATCCAATGCTATGACGGG
>MJUU01063967.1:53531-97632 GCA_002080025.1 Modiolus philippinarum
TAGGTAAAACTGTTCGTTCATATGCATAGTTTTCAAACCCTGCGCATTATCAACGACATTTAAAAACGCTTTTCTGTAAAATTGAAAATTGTTAGTTGTGATTATATGTGCTTCAAATTTTGTAAGTATTTTTGGTTTTGAATTATGTTTATGCTGCGAGGAATGTCTTTTCCAATATATCTCTTGTGTTGTCTAAGGTATTATTAAACGTCACTTATGTGTTTCAAATACAGCTTAATGATGAGTATGCAGATTGGTTAAACATCAACAAGCAATATTGTTGAATGATATCTTTGTCGTTGGTCATTTGTCCACCTCCATTTCATGTACTCTGTATTACCTGTAGATAGAAACAAGTAATAACCTGACTGACAAATATGCACATCCCTGATAATTAGATGCATGACTGCTAGTAAGTAAAATCCTCGCACAAAGTATCTACTTTTGATAACTGTCGTGGTATCATTATTGGTTGTCGAAATGCGCATGTGCAGAAAGTAAATTCACAGTGACTTCGGTATTTAGTTATTTGTTACCACTGGGTCGATGCCACTGCTGGTGGACTGTAAGTCCCCGAGGGTATTCACCAGCCCAGTAGTCAGTACTTCGGTGCTGACCCGAAAGCCGAATATTTTTGAAACATTCCAATATCTAAAATTTTGTAAATTTTATTAAAAACTAAGGAGTATCTCCCTCATGCAAAGCTCTGTCCATAGCTGATTTTGGCTTTAAATTTAGATCACATTGGTTATTGGTTCTCTATCAGTTTTAAACATCTGTGAGTTAATGGTCTTCCAAACGTTTAGATTTTGTCTGCACTGGTGAGACATGGGTTGTCGAAATGCGCATGTGCAGAAAGTAAATTCACAGTGACTTCGGTATTTAGTTATCTGATAAAACATGTTAAAATACACACGTTTTCAAAAGAAGATATGCAAAACCTCTTTATTCCTATTCCCCATTTTCTTCACAATACCTTGCACTTATATACATGTATATATATACTGCAAAAACTAATGCCTGGACAACTTATATACACGGCCACCAATCGATCTAAATCACATCCAATGCTATGACGGGGAAAAGTTAGAGAAACGTCCGGATATGATTTGGAAGTGCTTTGAAAAATGGTAAACATTTGGTACTTTGCTTTGTTTTAAAGCACAAATTAAAAAAAATCTAAGAATGTCATCATACCCTTCGTCGATTCCCTTGTAATGTTTAAAAATATCTTCTCATTTTATGGTCTAATAATTGATATAATTAGCCGGAATATTAGTACCTGACCCCCTCATACTGCCAAATGCTCTAGCGTCACGAATTTATGACAGAATGAAAAATTATTTTGCTTCATAACATGTTAATTATAAAAGAGTATGATGACATTCTTAATTTTTAAAATTTATGCTTCAGAACATCAAACGACACCAAAAAAGATCTTTGTTTACCATTTTGTAGGTTCTTCCACATCAGATCCGGACGTTCCTCTTAACTTTTTCCCGTCATAGCATTGGCTGTGATTTAGATGGATTGGTGGCCGTGTATATATAATTCACATCTTCAATCATATTACGTTTTTTAATTACCATTTTTAGCTCACCTGACCCGAAGGGCCAGTGTGAGCTATTGCTATCACTTGGCGTCCGTCGTCCGTCCGTTAACTTTTCACATTTTCATCTTCTCCTTTGAAACCACTGAAGCGAATTCAACCAAACTTTGCAGGAATGATGTTTTGAAGGTCCGTTACAAAGATTGCTCATTTCGTTCCGATCCGATATAAAACATGGCTGCAAGCGCGGAACTTAGGTTTAATATTGGACCCTTTTGGAAAATCACATATTCATCTTCTCCTCTGAAACCACTGAAGCAAATTCAACCAAACTTTACAGGAATGATGTACTACAGGTCTTTAACAAAGATTGCTCATTTCGTTTGGATCTGATAAAAAACATGGCCGCCAGCACGGAAACTAATTTTACATTGGACGCTAAGGGAAATCATATTTTCATCCTCTCCTCTAAAACAACTTAAGCAAATTCAACCAAACTTTACAGGAATAATGTATGGCAGGTCCTTTAAAAATGACTTCTCATTTCATTCTGATCCGATAAAAACATGGCCGCCAGCGCTAAACTTGGGTTTAACATTGGATCCTATAGGAAAAATCACATTTTCATCTTTTCCCCTGAAACCACTGAACCAAATTCGACCACACTTTACAGGAATGATGTACTTTCAAAGGGTTGGTCATTCCCTTCCAAACCGATAAAAAACATTGTCGCCATCACGGAACTTAGTTTAACATTGGACGCTATGGGAAACTCACATTTTCATCTTCTTCTCTGAAACCACTGGAGCAAATTCAACCAAACTTTACAGGAATGATGTACTAAAGGTCTTCAACAAATATTGCTCATTTCATTTGGATCCGATTATAACATGGCTGCCAGCACGGGACATAGTTTAACATTGGACCCTATCGGAAAATCACATTTTCATCTCGTTCTCTGAAACCGTTGAAGCAAATTCATCCAACCTTTACCGGAATGATGTATGGAGGGTCCTTTAAAAAGATTGTTAATTTTGTTTGGATCCGATAAAAAATATGGCCACCAGCACGGAACTTAGTTTAACATTGGATCCATAGGAAAATCACATTTTCATTTTATCCTCTGAAACCACTGAAGTAAAGTCAACCAATCTTTACAGGAATGATGTATGGAAGGTCCTTTACAATGATTGCTTATTTCGTTCTGATCCGATAAAAAATATGGCCACCAGCACGGAACTTAGGTTTAACATTGGACCCTTTGGGAAAAAATCACATTTTCATTTTCTCCTGTGAAACCACTGAAGCGAATTCAACCAAACTTTACAGTAATGATGTATGGAAGGTCTTTTACAAAGATTGCTCATTTCTTTTCGATCCGATAAAAAAACATGGCCGCCAGCGCGGAACTTATTTTAACATTGGACCCTATGGGAAAAATCACATTTTCATCTTCCCTCTGAAACCACGGAAGCAAATTCAACCAAACTTGACAGATATGATGCATGGAAGGTACTTTACAAAAAAATTCTCATTTCATTTAGATCCGACAAGAAACATGACCTCCAGTACAGAAGATAGTTTAACATTGGAGGCCAGTATGAGAAAACCATCCCTTTATCATCTTCTCTGAAACTATTTAAGCAAATTTTACTAAATGCATAGAAAGTCCTCCTCAAAAATTATTCATTTCAATAGGATCAGACAAGAAACATGGGTGCTAATGGAGAACATAGCTAAACATTGGATTCATTGGTGAAAAAAACTTCATTTTTGGTCATGCATGGCATAGAAGTATTTTGTCAGGTGAACGATACACGCTCAGTCTCTTTGTCTTTAGTTCTTATAGGTATTATTGGCACACACTACACATTAATGCTTACAAAGCTCAATAGTTTTCAGAGAAAATTTGTATGCGGCAGAAAAAAAGAAGCTATGAAAATAAATGTTCCTTTCATTTAGATTAACAATGCTATAGAGCATATGATTGTAAATTAATTGCTTAATATATTGTCATATCTTTATTAAGGGTTGAAACTGGCACATTGATAAATACTATTATTTGTCATTATCGAATAAATGCTGTTTATCCCCATATTAACTTTTTACTTCAGGTACAACTGTAAAAGATGACGCCGACATTGATCTTGCTGTTATAATTGGAGCATCTATTGGTGGCGCTGTTGCATTGTTTATAATATTGATCATAATTTGCTGCCATTGCTGCAGAACAAGGCAAGTTTTCCTCATCAAACCACAGAAATTTTAAATTTGTAAGATGCTTACTATGACAATTAATGAACAAGATCTTCTGAAAATAAAAAGCTATTTATCATCTTCTTGGGAAGACAAAAATAGCACATCGAAATTCTAGTCACAAAAAGGTTTAGAAAATTTCAACTGCGGAATACCGTTTTGTTCTTATGAATTGTTAAACCATCTCTTGCAATTTGTTGAATTATGAGGATAGCATCGTTTTGAGATTTTATTTATATCGCTTAAATCTCGCCATTTTCTACTTGCTTTATCTCTTAATATAGATTTTTTCAACGACAGGAATGTATGGTTTTATTCCCATACATCTATAATTATATATAGTATTTAAAAATAAGTACCGTTTTCAATTAAATGAGTGTTTTATTACACAAAATCATACATGTGTTATAGAAATGAAAATCCAGTGAAAATAAAATGAAAAATATGATGAAAATGTGTCTTATAAGAAGCAGGAGATGCTTACTCTACCGGTACACCTGATCTCACCCATGGTTTTTATTGGGTCCGCGTTGTTCATCTGTATGTGTGTCTTCTTTTTTCTTTTTTGTCCCGTACTTAAGTGGTGTCCTTGTTTCTTAGTGTTTCCGATGTTACCATTGTCCATGGATTGCTATTAGTTCTTTTGATTGACGGTTCGGTTCTCACTTACTTTACCTTCCTTAATACACAACACCATTTAAAACTCAAACTGAACTGACACGCCAATTGACCAATGAAATTTGTTGAAAAGTAACCACAGTGCTATCAAAAGCATCAATGTGATGTCATTGGTGAATAGTTCATCAAACTATGAACTTACCAGTTAAAAGTTCATTACATAGTCATTGAACCTATCAGCCAGTAAATAGTCTGTTTGTGACAAGTTTGAAGAAATAGTAAATTTATCCAATAAACAATTTATAAATAAAATATATACTGATGAATTATAATAATATTCATCTGTCCCACCAAAAATATTTTTTGGTCTGACCTGAGTCATAATTCCAAAATTGGTAAATAAAAATAAAAAAAAGAAATAATGAAGAAATAAACATTCAAAACGTCTGCTCTAATTTTTCCTTGTTTATAAACAAAATGAGCATAACTCTGTTTCCATGAGTATGCACTTTTACATGTAGCAAAATAAACTTAACTCTGTTTCCATGAGTTTGCCAATTTAGAATTATAGAATAAAAAGCAAGAAGTATGTGCATACTTGTAAACTTAAAAATCTTGAGATCGGAGTCATTTTGGGTCAATAAAGCTATTGTATATATCTTTTCCAAATTACATGTTAATTTGTCTTCACCTATTGAACATTCTTTCCCGTCTATAATTCTTTTACTATCTGCATTTTGGAAAATTACCAAAGGACTATCTCGATCTGCCAGAGCCATGACTATTGCTGATTTTGGTTTTGCTAAGATCCTATTGGCTGTTTTTCCTCTCAGCCTTTCAACAAATTTCGGTTAATTGTCTATCAAATGCTTGATTAGATACGCCCCGAAGTGACATAAAGTGTTGAAACTACAGAACAAATATGCAGTAATCTAGGTAGTTAGTTATTTGTAATCATCGAATGCATTTATGTGTACATTTTTACTCTTCAAGTGAATGTTTAGAATCTGAAACCGCTTAAACTCAAAACAAAGCGCCACATACATGTATATGCTTTTGGCGTTTATACAATTTCAAGGAGACCGTCCAGTCGCAGCCATTAGCAGGATTGTCAAGCTGATACGATCACGGGGTATTAACTTCCATGTAAAGGGTAGGTACATATGTGCGGCTCAAAAGGGTCTACTTTTTATGGTTGGCCAATATATGAAAAGGGTGGGAATTTCTGATGCTGTATATATGATAAGGTGTACTTTCCACAATTGTAAGTTCTATAAAGCTTTATGGGTAATATTTCAAGATATTATTCAAATCTAGTCAAACACTTGTTGATATAAGCTGTTTATTTATATCTATATATATGAATAGGTCATATAAATGTATTAGAAATATATGAATGGGTGTCATTTTTTGAGAGGGCATATATAAATGGGGTAGGTAAAAAAACTGTGAGCCGCACACCCGTACCCAAAAATTCTGGCAGTTAACACATCTAATATATTGAGCTGGTCACTAAGATCAGAATCATACTGAAAAAGAACAAAGACTCCTTTTTTTATATATTTTAAGAACAAAGACATTTTAATTATTTTTATTTTTTGTCCTTTTTAGATTTTCAGGGGACGCCTGTGAGCAAGATAAAGCATATTTCTGGTATGTGTGATGGGCGATTTAGTTTGTCCTGATCTTCATGACGACCGATATCAATATGAATTTACGCAATTTAATATTTTCGTTTTCATCTTTTCAGAAACAAACGAAAAGGTGGGAGTGAAGATGTGTTAACTCCGAGATCCGACTCATTGGATGGTAAGTAGAAAACTGTTCAAATGAAAATAATGATCGTCAAATACTGCCTTGTTGCCCATTGTCGTGTCCCGTTTTTGTTTCTGATGATCTTGTTTTTAATGCTCAATTTAACTAAAATTTAGCTTTTTATTATAATATCGATAATCTAGAAAAGGAATGCTAATCTCAAACTACCACCAACATCAATATCTAACATTAGCATTGATGTATTTTTATAGGAATAGACAATCAACAATTTTCTAGTTTTGATGAAATTAAAAAGGATGACTGGGTGATGAGAAGCACGGTTCTTTACGAACAACCAAAGCAAAATGGCATACTTATACCAATCAGCGAAGCAGATGCTCAAATAGCATACTATGATCTACGTCCTGCTCCCGTGGAGGAGTCTAGCTCAGATGAGTCCGATACAGAATCCTCAGTAAATGAAGATATGCCTCCACCACCACCGACCGCTCATTTCGACAACTTTGATGGGCGAGATGGAATTCAAGTAGAAATGTTGCCACAATATGTGGATTATATGTTGAACAAAGAGAATGCATTTGAAAATGAATACAATGTACGTTTAACACTTTTTAATCAGCTAATATCAAATATAAGGTATTTCTGCTTTTTATATGGGCAAGACTTAATTTAATGCTTTAATGGATAAAGTCAAGGTTCAAGTTAAAGTACATACAGTGTATCGTTCATAATGTAAAATATATGTAACAAAATATCGACGTTGCTTTTTGCATAAAGACATTTTGACATTGTATGTTACTTCAATACAAATAGAATCAAAGAAAACATTTTAAATCCAGAAATCGAAAGATATGAAAAAAGCTGATAAATAACAAATAATCAATATGCTCGGAATTGAAAGTCAAACTCAGAAAAGGACAGAGCATTGTTTGATAGACATGATGGAGGTACTTCTCAGTTTTAACTGAATTTTCTAAATAAGATATTGTAAGTTTCCAATTGAAATCGGTTTTAGGGCAGCCAAAAAGTACTGGACTACTGAGTTTGTGAATAGGGTCGGTAAGTCTCGTCATGTGACAGCGTGATTTCACGATAAAATTGAAATTCGAAAAGGTTTCCCGCCAAAATATGACGTTTTCAGATTATGACGTTCAAATTTTTGTTAAAAACGTCATGTATCTTTGTTGATTATGTAACTTCCGGGTACATTTTTTGATCCCGGAAGTTCCAAAATTGTACGAGACTTACAGGCCCTACACCTTCGAAGACTAAATGAGCCAAGACAAACAAACCGTTATGAAAACTTACGTAATGGTTTCTCTATATTGAAAGAGAATAGAAAAAAGGTTAAACTAAAAAAATCAATTACAGGCCACAATCCACCGGATAACTTCACAAGTGGAAAGTGCATTAAAGGCAAACATGTAATTTCGAATTCACACAGAACAAGTAAAAAATTCGGTTGAAAAATTCAAAAGATAGCATGGTATATGTTTCATTTTGTTTAAAGGACTTGCCATATGGTCTCAGACACCCGCATGATGTTGCATTAAAACCTGGGAATAAAAGTAAAAACCGCTACAAGAATATATATGCATGTAAGTATATCTATATGCTCTCTTTCAAATTATTTTGATGTAGGTAGCTCTTATGATTCATGTAACTTTATTTCAAGTTTACAATTGGGTTACTTTGTTTTTTTTTATTTAAAAAATGTAGGCATCTTGGTGTTTTTAGTAATTAAAGAGAAAGGATAACAGTAAATTACAGTCACAAAACACTCGTATCAATAGAACAGCACTAGAAAAACAAAACAAAAAAAAAGCAAGACAAACGTTTATAACGATAGGAACTCGGGATAGCCGGACTTGGTGCTGCCAACAGCAAAAGCTGGCATAAGGATTAAATCTAAAAAATAATATTCATAGTTTTTCTCTTAATCTTAATAGATCTGTATACAAACCTATGGTTTAGGTCAATCTTTTGTTCTTGAATCATTTACCAACCTCCCCGATCAATATTGTGAGTTCTGCTTTTGAATTCCGTATTTATGACCCATTCTACCACCTATGAGCATTATTTCTAATAATGCACAAATTGCACATTAAATTCAATGGTATATATGATTAAATTATAATTTCAGATGACCATTCCAGGGTTGTACTGGTTCCGGAACTTGATTCATCAGATGACGAACAAAGTACTTCCATAGTTAAGAAACCAAGCACCGACTACATAAATGCATCATATTTTGATGTATGTATCAAAGAGCATATTGGTAAAACGTGTCAATAAAGATTTTACAAATGGCGACACTTTTAATTACATGTACATTTGTTTATAAGTGGAAACAAGGTGTATCGCTGACACATCATTAAAGAAGGCGTAAAGAATTACAATGGACAGAGCACAGTTGTAACCAAAAAACCCCTTGAAAGAGGAAATGCATACAATGTCACAATTTACACACAAAACGTAGGAAAGAACTTTGAAACAATTTTTTACACAAAATATGCTACATCAATCTTAGAGAGAACCACGATCAAAGAATAGTGTACTAAGAATAGATACCGAGAATTTGATATTAACTTTGGAATTTTAACATTCACAAATAGTCGGTAGTAACATGAACTTCCTTGTTATTAACCACTTTCAGAAGGAGATATTCATAAAAAGTATATTCTTGTTCATTTACTAGCCCTTTGTTCATATGTATGACAGTAATTTGACCGTAATGTATCTTTCTTACTGGTACGACAAAATACGACAAAAATCCGCCAGCACGGAACATAGTTTAACATTGGACCTAAGGGAAATTCACATTTTCATCTTCTTCTCTGAAACCACTGAAGCAAATTCAACCAAACTTTACAGGAATGATGTATGGAAGGTCCTTTACAGACATTGCTCATTTCGTTCAGAAAATATAAAAAAGGGTGTTGCATTGTCTTATTTTGAACTTTCTGTACTTATATTTATTCTTAACTTGATACCTTTGCCAATCATTGTCTTGTGTTGAATCAGTAATCTGACTGTTGTGTTTAATGCTACTCCAATTGTAAAGTCTCATTACATATACACCAAACGAAAAACGAAAATTTTATATTCCTTTTTAATTGTTACAATGCCAACGTTTCCTCTAATTTCAGGGATATAATGAACCAAAAGCCTATATTGCCTGTCAAGGTAAGCCTTTTGCTTGGAATATATTTACAGTATTTGAAAATCCTTGCAGATTTATTTTTGTATTACATATGTCTTACTGGTTTATGTGTAGACACTAATTATAAAAATGAAGAATTCATTGTTTTATTTTACGTCTTTTTGTATTTATTGTGTTTTGTAGTATGTATATCTGTTTAAAAGCAATTGAGATATTCTAAATAGAAAATGATCGCAAAAACAACTAATTTACAATTTTTATATCGCATTCTTCATTAGCTATAGGGTCAGACCCATGGTAAAATGAAGAAATAATTCACGGAAGCGTGAAAATATGGCAATTTTACCACGGGTTGACCCTTTATGGCAAATAGTTAACCATAGCGTATGCAATTGGTAAAATATTGGCATAAAGGGCAAACCTGTGGTAAAATCAACATATAGGGTATAGCGGGTAATTTTCGCTGGGTGTTTATTTTCGCGTATCATCGCGAATGGACTTAAATCGCGAAAATAAATTCCTCGCATAATTTATGTATTCTTAGGATATTTATAAGATCTTTGATAATCCGCGAAAATATAAAACGCTGAAATGTTTGGTATACATTTTCCACTCCAATCCGCGGAATTTTTGACCCGCGAAAATAACCCGCTATACGGTATTCACGCTCCCGTGAATTATTTCGATTCTAATATGACACTTTCATATAGGCTACAGAGGAGATGGATTCGTCTTTGTATTCATAGGTGAAACAGCAATTTTCCCCCTTAAAGTATGACGTTTTGCTCTATGACGCTGCAAAAACTGTTGTCAAATTGTCTATGATGTTATCAAAATTGCAGTCGATTGTCATGACAATACCCTCGAATATATGCGGATTTTACCACTGTTATGGACACAAGGCGATTAAAGGATGTCATATTAGAATTCACAATTTACCACTGCCGACTTCACAATACAGTGCTATTTTTTGATGTCGTATTACATTCTTCACAAGAACGTCACGGAATGAGTACAAAACGTCACGAAAACTACACAAATGATGCCGTTTAATTTCTTTCTCTATAGTCAGTTGACAAACAAAATGATGAATTTTTCCATGTTAAAATCGAAATAATTTATTGAAGCCATGGTAAATCGATATTTTACCACGGCCAAATTTCGAATCCTCAAATTTAACCCCTCCCTTGCACTCGAGGTTAAATTATGTATATATCGGATGCAATGTATCGGCCGTGGTAAAATATGCGATATAACATGGTTTCTATAAATCATTTCTTAAATTTGTTTTAAAAACGTAACAGTTCCAACTGTTAACATATATCAGCTGACTTGTCAATACAAAAAGGATCATTGCAGGTCTTTTGGGTAATAGTACCGAATACAACAGACATACTAGATAGATAACTTAAGGTAGATCGCTAGTCTTCCGCCATTTTGAATTTGTTATTTATACTGTTATGGTATTATCTGCTTTTTAAATATGCAAATATTTATATTTGTAATGTATCAATAAATATTATATCAGTGATACAAAAAGCAACTGATCTTCATTCACTTAATTTAACATGTATTTATCTAATTGGATAATGTTTGGTAATCTTATAATTAAATTGTTTGGAAGAGGAGATTTGAAAAAGGGAGGTAATCCGATAAAAATATTTTACATAGCTATCACTATGAAAATTCACATTTTTCAAATTATATGGAAAACAAAGTCGGTGACCCCTATTTTTCTTATATTTTTTGAAAGTATGTTCAAAGGCCTAACATATGAATAAAATAGAATGAAATCTATGGAATAGTTTTAAAGAAAACAACCAAACACCCGTTTTCCCCTATGTATTCATTAAAATATTCGATTATTTTGATATCAGTTATTTTAAAAACAAGCACGGTGACCCCCCCCCCCTTTTTATTTTTTTTTATTTCAGTGCTAATATAATAAGGAAACTTTCCTAAGAAAATGAAGAAAATCTATGGAAAAAAATTTTGGACTACCCATCTACCTTTATACTGAAGTAACTGATTTTCTTATGCAGATGGCAATTTTGACAACCGATATGGCTCTTTAGTGCATATGAAATCAAAATATTGAATGGTCATTTTCTGAAAGATGCATATAAGCAAATAGAGCATTAATAGCTGATAAGATCTAGCCGAAATGCCAAAATCAGCTAAAGAACAGAGCTAAACATGAGATATTTCTTAGTTTTAAACAAAGTCTTAAAAAATGTAGATATTGCAAGTTTACAATTTTATTCGGTTTTCAAGCAATCATTGAATTATTGAATACTCGGTTGGGGTATATTTTCGAGGACTAACAGTCCACCAGCAGAGTCATAAAACAACTTTCTGTACATTTAGTTGATGCAGATGACCATTGCGACATATTATGTCCAGTGCAGATCATATTTCAGCACAATATGCATACATCAGTCATTCAAACATATACTTGGCTTTCAAAATGATATGATTCATCATAGACATATTGCTAAAAATTACTTCAAGACGAATTCAGAAATAAAAATTATATGGAGGGCACACCTGACGTGGGAATCAACAAATATGGTGTTCAATTACAGCATAGCTGCCATTAATACCGAAGCTAATAATGGAAGCCCATTGCCTTTCGAAACATGACAATGTAGATATAATCTCATTAATTTGTTTTACTAAAATGGATACCAATAGTCTCAAGTGTAAAGAATTGTAATAGGTCTAATTGTGTATTTTCTTTGCATTTAGGACCTACTGATGAAATGGTAGACGATTTCTGGCGAATGATTTGGCAGCTACGAATACAGAATATTGTTATGTTAACCAATGTTGTGGAAGCTGGGGTGTGTATATATGAAAAAGAAAGGAAATGGGGTAAATGTCAAGGAGACAACATCCCATATTCAGGTTAAAACGACCCAAAACAAAACATCTAGGGGTCACCATATGGTCTTCAACACAGTGAGGAACCTCACACGATATAGCAAGCCCTAAATGGCCCCGAAAAGGTAAAAAAGTGAATAAATCAATGGAAACAAACCACATCCAATAACCCAAATATCAAGAAACTAAAATTTTATAAGAAGACAAGGACAAGCCAATGGCCAACATATTCCTGACTCTGGACAGGCGCAAAAATTGCGGTGGTGTTAAACTCGTTTTCTTGGATCCAAACCCTCCCCCTATGTGTGGTGAATGGCTAGAAATAAATACACAAAAAGACTCACAGTAAAAATCAAACTAGAAATAAGTCCAACGAGTACCCTTACAATGAAGTACATAAAACATGAAGACAATACACACAGGTACTGTCCGGACAAATGCTCGAAGTTACTGACATCTAGCTAAGGACATAATTTCCTTATCATTAAAAAAGTGCCTCTTATTTAAGAAATAAAAAATTAAGAAATAAAAGTTAAAGAAATAAATGAAAAGAAATAATAATACAATCGTATGACATTGCTTCAGTTGTTTTTCTAAATATTTTATATCAAATATTTGGAATGAAAGCCCTTCTTAAAATGATATTAAAACATGTTGTGGGCATGGTTTATTTTTATCCTAATTAACTACGAAAAGTTTGCACATTTAAGATCGAAACGGACTGTTCGTCAGCCTAGGATTCCCCAAAGTTGAGTCAAATAAATTAGTAGAAACATCTTGATTAAAACCAAGGAAGAGAACCAAAAAAAATATGATTTCTTTTATTTCATGGTAATAGAAATGATGAGTTTCCTTTGGGATTGTTTGTAGATTGTATTTATTTGTTTATTGAGCTAAGATTTTATTCTTACTGGAAACAACGGCAGTAGAATACCGGAGGAACAAAGCACAAGATTACACTAATCAAAGTCCAGAGACAAGGCAAAAGCAAGAACACCAGAAGACGGAAGACCAAAGACAACACATGCCCACAAAACACACGAATATTACATACACAATACAAAAAACTAAAGCACTAACAGGGTGAACTCTCAAAAACAGTGACATCGGGTGCTCCGGAAGGGTAAGCATGTCCTGCTCTGTATACAGCACCCGTCACACGGTCAGTGAGGCATATGTTTTGAAAGATCTGTTTGGTTACTGATTGGTTATTGTCATTTTCTAACCCGAAACTAAACCAATTGAGAGCCATGGTAATGAAAATGAAAATGAATCTTTTTGTAAACATGCGTTTAAATTAACCTTTTTATACCTTTTCGTTCTAAAAATGCGTAGTGTTGTCACATTTTGGAGTTGTATAATCTTGAAACGAATTCAGCATCATCGGATTGAAGAAAAACTCGCATAAATAATTGCCTTTAGCAGAAGAGTTTTCGTGCAAATCGGGACAACTCTTGTTCTTACCATGTAATGCTTGTAAAAAAAAACTTTAAAATATGAAAATACAGTGCTTTTTTATCAAAATGAAAAGTTGATTTAGAAATATTCTGGTGGATCTTTATTTGACAAACCTGTCTCAGAAAAATATTTCTTTAGACTGACATTTCATTTATTTTCACTCCTATACGTTAACTTCTTGTTGAATACAAACGTTATCGTTTGATGCTTCAAAACAAGATAAACTGATGGTCAGCAATTACCTTGATAATGACTATAAAACGTCATTTTGATTAAAATAAAATATATATCTTGAATTTTATTGAAAAATTATAATTTTGATTATAACTAAGAAAAATAGAATAATGATAAGAATTTGAAGAATGGAAACAAACGATAAATCCATTTATAAGCTTCATTGACAAATCAGCCTTCAAGTACTTAAGCGTATTATGTAATAGTTAAAGTATGTTTCAGAGTAATTAATAGAATTTAAATGCTTCGTAAGAAAAGGGATGGTCAAGATGCCAGAGCGCTCAGCTCGAAGGCATTTCAACCACCCCTTTTCTTACGAAGCACTGTAATTCAAGTTATTACTCTGAAACATACTTTAACTTATTTAAAGACCCCGAATAAAAAAAATCCACCGAATATGAAAAATACAAAAAAGTATTTATCTAAAACTAAATGCTGCCATCTAAAATCAGATTATTTAGGCTACATATATCAATTAGTTTGTTAACTTATGAATATAGTCGCGACGATGTACGAGAGTCGTTTGATCAGCTTGAAATTACAAAAAGGTAGCGCAGTTTCGATCCTTAAACTTTGAAATTTTTCTCACATGAAACTTAAACTTTATCTAATATTCAGGTGAAACATAGCATAAGGTCAAAGTTAGTCATATATATAAATGAACACAAATAAAAAAAATGAGGTAAATAATTCGGGGTAAGTAATAATTCGAGGTAAATTATCAGTTAAAGTGCTTCGAAATCGAGAAATTCAAAGGAAAGAAAAAGGGAGATGGAATAGTCCAAGGCATTTACAAGAATTGAAATGTCTTGAATAACAAAAGAAATGCTCATATCTGGTCTGTAATTGGTACTTAGGACAACCGTCTGATCACTCTAGTGCCTTTTTTTTGTTTTTGTTTATTATTTTGGTATATTTTGGAAAATATTAGATTAATGCAATAAAAAAATAGACTGATTTTGATGATTTGTTCTGAATCATTCAAAAGGTTGACGGTAGTGGAGAGGTAAGACTTTGTTTTATTCACCCAGAAAAATGGTGATTTAACGGTATATAGTGTTAACACATACGGAATATATGCATGAATATAGTTTGGTAGTGTTAAGTAACTGAAGTAATTTGTAGTGCATGGAAAACTAGAACTAGGTTTGCAGTGGGTAAATTTTAGAACTTAGGTGATGAGTGATATAACGCGCACTTTGTAGTCTGTAAATGAGTCAAATATCAAACATGTGTGTTGGCTTGAACTGCTATACGAACTTGATTGTCTTATCAGGTCTCGGAATACTTTGATATGTATTCCCCATACTGTATCATTATTAATTCATATTGAAAAGAAATTATGACTTGAATCGATAAAAGTTTTATTATTTCTTTACTCAATAGTATATGAACAAATTGGGTTTTATTTTGCCTCTAATTCGGCATAAAAATTATAAGTTTCAGTACGAGTTATGCTTGTTTAGCACTGGATAGCCATTATAGTAGCGTAATTTCAAAAGTCAAATAAAATGCGACTCATCAGGTCTATTCTCATTTTTGATAACGATCTGTAACGATCTATAAAATCATGGTGACGACAGCAAAGCCTTTGTAGTGATTGGACATAACCTTTGTGTATAAGACTTCGCTCTGTTGACAAAATGGCTGTACAAACTACAGGCAACACAACAGCGATATAATTGTGAAATGCAGACGCCATATGACTGGGATGTGAGATATTATTGCTACAAAATGGAGAGTTCAGTATTGAGAAGTCAAAATCATGACGTTTTTATACCCCTGCCCCCGCTTTAGCGAGCGGTAGGTGTCCGTTCGTTATATAGGGGTACCCAAATTGTGGCGACAACTCCTTCTAGACCACTTGGGGAAATTAAATGAAACTTTCACAGAATGTTCAGTACATAATGCCATTGTGCACTAGCCATTTAAAAATTGATTCGAAGTGATTTTTTAGCAGTTGATTTTTATACGATCGCAAAATTTTTTGCGGTCGTATATTGGTATGGTGCTGCCGTCGTCGTCGTCGTTGTCGTCATTGTCGTTGTCGTCAACGTCGTCTGTAGCCACTCTAGATTTTGGTCAATAACTTTAGTTCCAGTAGATCAATCCTTATGAAATTTTAAAATAATGTCTTTTGGTACAAAAGGAAGGCTTGGCTTAGTTTTGGTCATTGTGGTCTCACCCGTTTTTAAAAAGGGACCAAAAAGAGTTTAATTGGGTGTTTTCACATATTTGTCTGTACAATCTTTATTATTAATCGGATTTTGATGGGGTTTCTTTCAGTGTGCTCCTGAGGAAATTTCCAATCAAAAATATGCAACGGATTTCACATAGCATGTACCGTCGCCGAGTAAATTTGGGCCCAAAGGGGCAAATCCAAAATGTTTTTGTCCGATTTTGATGCAGTTTTTTTCAATGGATTGCTTATGAAAAATTAACACAGCGCTCTGCTATTAAATTTTTGGTAACTTGTTTCCTTACCTAGCTATGAGGGGCCAAATTGCTAATTTGCAGATTACCTAAAATTTTTATTTTTCATCGGATTTTAATGGGATTTTTTTCTTTATATTCCTCTTGGAATATGCTTTCGCTAATATGCCAACGGATTTGGCGTAGCTCTTACCGTTTCCAAGCTATTAGGGTCAAAGGGCCAAATTGCTAATTTGCAGATAACCTAAAATTTTTATTTTTCATCGGATTTTAATGAATTTTTTTTCTTTAGATTCCTCTTGGTATAGGCTTTCGGTAGTATGCCAACGGATTTGGCGTAGCTCTTATACCGTTTCCGAGCGATTAAGGGTCAAAGGGGCCAAAATGCAGATCTGCAGATTACCTAAAATTTTTATTTGTCATCGGATTTCAACGGGATTTTTTTCTTTGGATTCCTCTTGATATAAGCTTTTGGTAGTATATGTCAACAGATTTGGAGAAACTCCTACTGTTGCCGATGAATAAGGGTTCTAAGGACCAAAACTGCAAATGTGCAGATTACATAAAATTTTTATTTTTCATCGGATTTCGATGGATTTTTTCTTTGGGTTCCCATTAACATAAGCTTTCGGTAGTATGACAACACATTTAGCATAGCTCTTACCGTTTCAGAGCTATAAGGGATCAAATGGGGCAAAACTGCAAATTTGCAGATTACCTGAAATCGGATTTCGATGGGATTATTTCCTGGGATTCCTCTTGATACAAGCGTTCAGTAGTATGTCAATGGAGCTCTTACCGTTACCGAGCTGTAAGGGGTCAAAGAGGAACCATAAGGAGTCCTAAGAGCTACTTTTCATTTTCCCTAGTTTGTGTCCAGATAATAAGTGGGTCAATCTCCGTAATGTGTCCATGTAATTATTGTGTCAAGCTTTTGAGTATGTCAACACTCACTTTCAATTACACTTGTTCAAATTTCAGTGGTCGACATGCTGTGGTCGTATCTTGCTGCGGTCGTATCATGCTGCGCTCGGCGTAGCCCTTTATTTTATATTTGGAATCAAATGGGGGAGAGGGGGTATATATTAGTGAGCTTTGCAACAGTTTTTTTTAGTTCTTCAAGTTTTGTTTGTAGATGTCCAGAGTTATTAGTATATAGGTATAAGTCCGGGTATGATAGTGATGATAGATTATCAGTTATCTCATTAATTCCGAAATAATGTGGGTATTAAGATTGTTCAATGAAGGAATATCATCTATAACGGACACTAAAATTCAAAGGACTTGGTTACCTTATTGATTTTCTCTGAACTAATCCTAGTATGGACGTAGTTTCAACGAATAAAAAGACCAACCGACTAAAATAGGTCTCAATTAGTTCCGATTTAGTATCACTTTAGTATCCTTCTCTATCAGTTTTTAAACATTTTTGAGTTTATGGTCTTCCAAACGTTTAGATTTTATCTACACTGAAGAGACAAAAGTTGTCGAAATGCTCATATGCAGAAGAAAAATTCACAGTAACTTCGGTATTTGGTTATTTTGTCTGTAGAAATACTTGTCCTGCGAATTCTATTAAATATGGAATCAATTAAAAATTCAAGCATGGTAATCACATCCTCCTCTATACACCTTTTGTTAGAATAAGTATTTTGATTTACAAAATAGGTCCGAATTATACCAAGTACCAGACATGAGTATTTCCCCCGGTTTAAGTACAGAAAGACAGATGTATGACATGCATGGTTACTTATTTTCACTTATCACGTAGGAGAGTAGTTTAGAGGGTTAAAAATCAAGTTTGTCTGAATCACCCCACTGGTTGGGAAGACCTTGTTAGTTTATATCTGTAAACTAAGCAAAATAAAAAATTTTGAACCTTTAAACCTATATTTCTTGCAATTATTGCGTTATTTTTTTTTGTTCATTTTTTTGTTTGTTTTTTTTCTCTTGGCTGCTGTTTCAAGTTCCTTTCTTCGCAACGTGGTATTTGATCATATAGGATTAGAATTACTAGAATTACATTAAACCACTAGGTGGTGGACTGTTAGTCCCAGAGCCATTGGTCGGTGCTGACTCGAACACCGATTTATATCGGAAACTTGCAGCATCAAAATGCCGGGAAATTTTGTTTTTTCAATTAAAACTAATGAGTATCTCCCTCATGCACAGCTCGAACCTTACATTGTTTTATGTTTTCCGTTTAGTTTTTTTTGTTGTTATTTGTTATTTATAAGATTTTAAAAGGATTTGATTTATTTTCTTCCAAAGGTTTTGTATTGATTTGCACGGAAGAGACCGAAATGTTCATGTGTAGAAACTAAATTAACAGTAATTTCGATATTTTATTATTTATAAAAGAAACCAAGAACTGGATCAAAAGCCATAAAACAGTTATAATACAATTGACCAGTAATATATGCAGAAAAAAATATAACACGTAAAAACGACCTAATCAGGCTGCAATATATTTGATACATAAATGTTTGTTAATATTTTACCAACAATATAATGTCCTGATAATATTAAGATATAAGATATACATTGCTCATTCACCTTATGAAGCAGCTTTCATTAAAGAAATGATAGATCTAGCTGAAAGAATTAACATTTTAGTATGTAGAAAAAAATAGCAGATATTGAAAAAAAAATATTCGTTTTCCAACGTTATCCTTAAGATATTTTGTTTGTCAGAGATCTCTTGGTTTATTCCGTAATGATTAATTGTTATTTTCAAGCATGTTGGTAATTAGAGATCGTAATTTTCAAGTATTTAAGTGATGAAGATTGTTATTCTTCAGCATGCTAGTAATTAGAGATCTTTGTTTTCCAGCATGTTTTAATGAGAGATCGTTCTTTTTCCGGTATGCCAATAGTGAGAGATTGCTATTTTGCATCATGTTTTGGTCAGAGATCGTTATTTCCAGCATGCTTGTAATAAGAAATTACTATTATCTGGCATGTCCATAATGCTAATAATAAGACATTTTGTAGCCTGTTTTAATGAGAAATTGTTGTTTTCCAGAATGTAAGTCATGATTGATTCTTTTTTTCCAGCATGTCAAATGTAAGAAATACTGGCCTGATGAAAATAAAACGGACAGATATGGAACTATATACGTCAGATTTGATTACCAAGAAGTATTTAGTGATTTTATACTAACCAACCTGGTTGTTACAAAGGTAGCGTTATGTGAATGCTTTGAATAAAACTCATTTGTAAAGATTCAAGTATACTACATTGCTTACTGTCGGTATGGTTTGGCATGATAAAACAATGACTACGTTGATAAAGTTTTTAACACTTAACCTTTAATACGCTTACTGCACAGAACCACTTGACTACCTGTGTAATTGTTAAAAAAAAAGTTTTTGCATGACTTTTGCTATTTTTTTCTTTTCTTTTATCTTTTTCATTTTCTCATTTTCCTATTTAACGGATCTCTTGACTTGTTCTGCAGTCCATTTTTTTGTGTTCTATATGTCTAAAACTAGCTATGCTTAAAGGTTGAAAATATATGTGGTTGATTTATTGTTGAACGTCAGGTTTACCAATATATCAGCTAAATAGTGGCATGAAATGTTAATGATATCAAAGTCAAGGACGTAAAGCAGCATTTTATGACACAATTAGGCTTTGTTCAAAGTAAATACTGAAACTTACGTATGGTTGTTATTCTGAACTTCCTGACTGACGAATCCACAGAAAGCACTGTAATGGTAAATTTTTAAAACATTTTTTTGCAGCCAAATACCTTTCGGAAATACAACTCGTTTTCATTACATCACCTTTTTGCACATTACTTTCAGTAAGTCCTATTTCTATTTGTTTCTAAGTATGGTTGACAAAACAATAATGGTTTATGATAACAAATTATACTTCATTTTCATCAAACAGTTAATCAGCAATTTATTGCTGAAGATAACTAGGATTACTCTATGTGCATATTTCATTGAATACAAACAACAAACAATTAGGTAAATGCTACTTATGATGACAATAATAATATTACAAACATTTTATTGTAGAGCATTTTTCATGTAAGTGACTGGTACATACAATAATCATCAACATACAAGCTTCCCAACCTTACCTAACTGTATAGTAAAAGCTTTTTAAACAATTTATTCTGTGTATATGTAAAACATTCTTAAGTATATCATTTACACACACTTTTGAAGACGTTATTTTAAGTATTTATAAGTACTATCTCATAGCACATCGTTTCGGATATGACAGTTTTTACCTCATAGCATCAGAACAAATACCAGAAAAAAAACATATTATTAAGATGATCAATTCCTTTTTACCTAAGCGAACAAGCGAATGCTAGTTGAAATGCTTTATTTATTTTGCCTTACCCTAAGAAATAAATGATTTAGCATGTGCAAATCATCATGTTTAGCTAATACTCAGTCGAAACCTATTAAACACGTTCTGTGAAGTTACAATGATTTCTTTTACAAAAGAATTATCGATTTTGTTGTAATATTACTGGCTCAAAAACGAACGAGCTATATCTAGCACAATTATTACTACAATTTTAGTCGTCGTCCCTATGGTTTGACAAATTAGATTCTATGATGTTTGGTTTCTAACGTCATATAGTTCTTTACCAGACCGACAAGGGCAAAGTTCGCCTCCACATCGGACTCCCCACTTACAAATCGAGAAATACCACAAATGTATGAGGACCATGAAAGGGTCATAGCTATTATAGATATGTTCTACAAATTGTTCTCTCTATATTGCAATGATTTTCTCTTGCCTATGTATCAACAATGAAGGACGATGGAAAACCCTCTTGATGATAGAAGAAATGTCGAGGTATCTATAGCTCTTCCGGTGACAAAAAGTATTGTGATGAAGTTTCTGGCTATGAATACTCTGCAAGAAGTAGTTATTCAAGTGTCCGCGGAAAGTTCACGCTTATCACTTGATTCGTGTTAAAGCAGTCTGAAAAAAATATTCCGTACATAGCTTTTTCTTCAGATTAAATGTAAAGAAGCAATATTCCGTTTACGTATAACGCAATAATTATTTTCGTAACGAACCTTTCAGAAAAAAATATAGATATTCTTTGCATGCAATGTAGCATAGATTATGATCCTTTCCATATATGAAGTGTGCTTTTAAATGTGTTCAGTAGTACATATGTAACTTCAGATACTTTATTTTAGTTGTGCTCAATTCGTTTTTAATGAATAAAATAAATAATAATAAAGAAAACATAAGTGACATACTGACTTAAGCATTACATTGCTACAAGTATCAATGTTTGTTCTTAATTTCAAGAAAACAATAACAAAGCACTAGGTGTTAGCCGATCACTTGTAGTACTCAACAGACTGTCTTAAAAGCATTATTCAAACATAGATAAGTTGCGTTATATCTGTGTTAGTGTCCCTTTAAGCTTACTTTCAACAAAAAGAGACTAAACGAAATGTCCTACTCTTTTGCATGTCTGTTTTCCGTCATCAGAGTTTTCTTTCCGTCGAGTTTGATATCCAAAATTGTACAATGAGCTCTTCATATTTGTTAAAATCAAATGCTCTTAATTTGCTACAGGGAAATACTCCACAGGACAAAGGAGAAGGAGAACAAACAAATGTAACACATTTTAATTTGATATCAAGTATTAACAAAACCGAAATTTTCTTTTACATCAACACTGTCATATTTATATGCATTGTATTAACTGAATTATTAATGTGTCAATTTACACAGATATAGTTATCTGTAAAAAATGTGTTATGACTTGTTGATAAAAGATATTAAGTACTGGTCATTTCAGTTTTAAGAAAGACATGCACATAATTAAAGGATCAGTACATTTCAAATCACAATTGAATATTTATACAATCAGTTAGATTCGATTAACAAGTAAATTGATGAATGGTGTTGGTGTAAGGAAAATGAGAAACATCTAATGGAATAGTTCATTTAGTGTTGTGGCTGTTTTAAATTACTTAGAATACAACTATTACTGCTTTGATGTCACTAGTCTTTTTGAATGTCAATGTTGCATCAGCTGTTCTGTATTTTGCTCAAAACGCTGCTTCAAAATTAAACAAAATTGTGATAATACATCGGTAAACCAATACCGAAGCAAGAACGAGGAAAGGGAGAATTTTAAAATTATAAATCCAAAAACACGGAAATTCATATCTAACACGAAATGAGACAGTATGACAAAAACAAAACAAATGCTTAAGAATTGAATGTATTATTTTGATGTTTCATTGGGGTATAAAAGTGTTGACCGAAGCACATTTTTAATGAAGCTCTGTTGAAAATGTACGCCCGGCAAACACTTTCATAAAACTTCAAAATAATTCATTAAATTCTTATAATTACATTTTAACCGAAATATTAAAAAAACTATTTCTTTACAGGAAAGTACATCATGTACATTGGGATTTTATTTTTACAAATTAATCCGCCACGTGAACATGTGGTCAAATATGTTTCATGGGAATTGCAACTTAACATTGATATGCCACGTGATCGAAGTTCACCTAATTCAAATGAATATGCATGAAATGTAATTACACAAAAAAAGAAAAAAAATGAGAATAATGTAATTGAGTGTGACATTCTTCTTAAAATCTTATGAAACATCATAGGTTGAATTGATGGAAACAAACATGTCTAGTTTGCATAGCTCAGTACAGAATGACTCCAATCACATTGTTGTTTGTTTTGACAGGTAGTCCTGTATTGTTTGGCATTTTGTCGCCTCTTGTGCATTTATCTGATTCAATTTAAAACTTTTGTCACTGTCACCTTCTGGTAAAAGACTTGTTTTCAAAATTAACTCCTTTCTACTTTCTACCAATTGGGAAATATATGTTGATTTGGAAGATTGCGAATATGTTGCAATTAGATATTAAAAGAACATACTTTATCCAAATCATATTTTTTTAAAGATGTGCCAGAAATATTTGTTTAAAAACATGTTTGGGCAAATCCAGGAATCTACAGCAAATAAATATAAAGAGGATGTTAATAAAACAGTACTGCTGCTTTCATATAATCAGAATTAATATCTTAACTTGTTTGGACAAGAAGCTAACATATCGACAAAATGACGTTTGGAAGCTGATGATAGCTTACATTACCCGCTGACATTAACAGATATACGTAAATGTTTGTTTTAATGCAGTATGGAATAACTGATTTTAAATTTAGATTAGATTGTATATATATATATATCTTTTCGGGTGCAGGTTTCTGTTTGTAACATGTTCAATTTTCAATCATAGCACATTATACTATCTTTAGACGATGAGGACATAGTACAGACGTCACGTGTATTTGATGAACTAACTTAAAGCTGCAGTATTTCTAAAGACAATACTGCTTTTAGACTCTCATGTTGAATGAATATACATAAGTGAGAACAAACTTATAATTAGTACAAATCACAACAGGACACAATTAATACAATCCCTTTATAGGAAAAGTAAAATACAAAGAAACGTAGTATATTAATATTCAATGAACAAATAAATGGATATGGAGTAAAAGTATATGGGACAAAATCCATATAAATACATGATACCTGATGCTGCCGATGTCTACTGAAAAACATGATTACTCTTTACCAAACCCTTCGGGAGAGTTTTGAGTTTGATTTTTTTCCGTTGTGCGACATTGTTTTACCAGCAGACTAGATTCTTGAGCTAGCCGGCAGTTTAGCGGCGAGCACTCTTTCTAAATTACGTTTTGTCATATGTTTTTCTTTTCCAAGATAGTAGATGAGTAAGAAGTCTACCGGTATTGAGTTTTATTCGCATGTTTATTATACTATAGGGGGTTTGGGTACCCATAAACCGGTTTTAACCTACCACTGGCTTTTTTCTAGTGCCGGTACCAAGTCCGGCTATCCCGAGATCCTATCGTTATTTATGTTTGTCTCTAGTTTCATTATTGTTTTTTCTAGTGTAGTTCGCTTGTATATTGTGGCATGGGATTGTAGTTCCTGGCCATTGTAGGTGTTTACTGCTATCCTGTTTTGTAATGGTAAGATGAACTAAATGTAGCAACGCTTTCATTGCTGTTCTTCATCTTGAAGTTACAAACACTCCTACCTCATAGTAAGTTCAAGAGGGCCCCTAGCACAGGTTTGAGCGTAATTCACTTGCTAAATATTTGAGAAACGCTACATCCATGTATCCCTTTTGTCATGGATGCGGGATTGTCAATAAGCATAACGAATCGGGTAAAGTACTCTTACAAACACTGTCTGAAGTCTCATAAGTCACAGTTATGAGAAAAAGGAAAAACCTGCAGCCCTTTTCACAAAGAAATCGTACGATAAAATAAAGTCGTTAGTCTTTAACATTTCATTTTAAATTACTATTAAAATTGTCGTAAGTTTTGTGAAAATGGCTGCTACTCTCTTTCTTTGCATGTATTATCTGTCATAAATGCGATAGTTTAAACATGTTTTATGTATGATTTCTTGATGATCTTATGATGCAAACCCGATAAGCCCTATCAACAAGAATTTGCTATTTACTTTGTGTTATAAGGATATATTGATTATAAAATGCAGAATTAACTTGCACTACAATGTAAAGTCTTAATACGAATAGCACTTTGAAAGTAAGGTTTAGAAATACTTTAATTTATATTATCTGTAAAAATGTATTTGTAGGATAATGCTAGACTTCAAGTAAAACATTTACAGTTTACATCATGGCCAGATAAAGATGTTCCAAAATATGTCACACCATTAGTAGAGTTTTACTGCAAAGTAAAAAGTTTGCACAGAGAAGGGCCTTTACTGGCTCACTGCAGGTACAAAAACCAAGAAAATGTTGTTTGTGTGGAAATTGTACTCTGAACAAATATTGTTTTCATCAAATGTCAACAAACATATAATACGGAAACTGAAATCTAAAGACAAATGGAACATGCAGAAGTATGTACTAAATACACGTGGAATAATATGCAAAGTCCTTTTTGACAAAGCATTGGAATATATAGCCTTGTAAAAATGCGGAACACATAATGTGCATATCTCCATAGGTTTTTGTTTTATGTCAGATTTCGATATTGACTCAATTTGACTGTATCCATTATTGTGCATTTATGTTTCAATCACAATGATTATTAATATACTTTTATCATTATTTACATGTTAACTCAAAATATTTAGATTGCAAATATTATCCATGTGGTATTTAAGACTAAAACAAAATAATACGAAATATTTATATGCATTGGAAAAAGCAAGTTTTTCTATTATTTACAGTTTGTATTGATATATAAAGTGAATGAAATAGAATACTTATTTTTTAATACATTTTTGGAAGAATATGTAAAATAAACTTTCATGTAACAATACGAGGTAAACACGTACATTACATTTTTTTCATTCCAGCGCTGGAGTTGGAAGGTCAGGGACATTTATTGGTTTAGACTATCTTATGGACCAAGCCGACACCGAGGGAAAAGTAAATATATACAGATGTGTCGAGAAAATGAGAATTTCTAGACCAAATATGGTACAGACTGTGGTATGTTAATCAATTCTTTATATTTTGTGAAAATAAAAAATCACATTCACTGCTTAAAGTTCAATGAAGTAAACAGTAAAAATAGAATCAGACAAGAAACGTGTACCAGTATTATACTTAGTATGCTCCTCACTGTAGTTTTTCTCTATCAAATGAATTTGGAATATAGATTAATATAAGAGCTTTACTTTTGTTTCTAAATCCCATTATAAATTTGTTTTTGTTTCTATTTGGTGTGTTGTATATATTATTAATGTATTATTGATAATAATAAAATATGTTTACATTGAATGAATTCCAGTAAATTTCAGACCTATTTTAATTCCTTATCTTTCAAAAGTTTTAATTCTATCTGCACTAAAGAGACAAAAACTGTCGAATTTGGCCTCATTTTGAGCTAAAAATTTCCGAAATGGCCATACAGATCATTAAAATTATTGCAGTTTGAGTTAACATATGTGTTAAGGTCTCATGTTTATTTACTCCATATCATTTCATTAAATATTAAAATATTTAGTCAGGAAATTCTTGCTAATGGCATAATAACACCTTATTTCTAGGAACAATATATTTTCCTACATCAAGCATTATCCGAAGCATTATTGACAACAGAATCCCCAGTGGATGAAGATGAATTTGAAAACTACTATAATCAAATGCAAATCAAAGATCCCAGGTCTGGGCTCACACGACTTCAACACGAATTTACTGTAAGTACACTTATTTACACACAGTCTTAGATATTGTCTATTTCACAAATGTTAATTTTTTTCGCCTGTTATAAATTGAACGCAATTTTTTTTTTGGTTATATTTTACAGAATTTAAATTAACATGCAAATTACATTTTTTAATAACTTCTTTTAAGGTAAATGACATAATTTATTTTTTATAATTCATAACAAACGAAAACAAAGGTTTTTTTCAATATAAGTGAAAAAAAATAAATAAAATGAGAAAAAAATGAGGTAAAGGTCCCTGTCAAATTAAGGAGGGTGTGAAAGTCAGAAAGACGTCTCAAATGTTTTCATTCTTTCAATGTTTCAGCAATTGAAGTCACAGAAAGTGAAGAATGTTTTTGAAGCTGCGAAAATGGAGGAAAACAGACACAGAAACAGGCATAAGAATATTCTGGCATGTAAGATATTTCTCTTTTTGACACATATGTCAGGTCTTAAAAAGGAGGGACAATGGGGTTTAAGAAATAAAAGAAGACTTGTTGTGCCATATTTTGTCACTTTAAGAAAAATCTGGTCGAGTTTTCAAAATGTTTCTAGAAGATGGGTCTCTTACTCGAAGAACCCCTCCCTTCTAGATCCATAGATGCATTAATATATATAATAATTTTAAACGTTCCACACTTTTGTACTGAGCGGTTTCGTAGTTTACTAAAGAGAAGTCATTTCTTTCAGTAGAAACATTGCTAATTAACACACTATTATTTATACTAGTAATCTATTCATCCTTGGAAATATGGACTTAGTTTTGTCCTTAGCTATATTTGATATTACTGATTATTCGGATTTCGTTTAGTTTTATGCATTTTAAACATTTTTTTGAAATTATGGATTTCCTTTGTTTGGGTTCTAGTGCTGCTGATGAGGAATTAATTTCCAAAATGGCCATACTGCTCATTAAAATTATTGCAGTTGGAGTTAACATATCCTTTCGTGAAATATTAAATAATAAACTTTGTATTTGTTAGCAAGCAGTTGCTTGTTTCGCCGTTAATGAAGCTTAAAACATGGTCATATTTTATAAATATAATAATAATCGAATGAAGGAATATGTTGTCTTTGGGAAAAGAAAAACAAAATAATTTAGCGATGGTCTGTAATTAGAAGGCCACACAAAACGACTTTTGANAGACTATCTTATGGACCAAGCCGACACCGAGGGAAAAGTAAATATATACAGATGTGTCGAGAAAATGAGAATTTCTAGACCAAATATGGTACAGACTGTGGTATGTTAATCAATTCTTTATATTTTGTAAAAATAAAAAATCACATTCACTGCTTAAAGTTCAATGAAGTAAACAGTAAAAATAGAATCAGACAAGAAACGTGTACTAGTATTATACTTAGTATGCTCCTCACTGTAGTTTTTCTCACTTTTGAGACAGAACAGTTCCTATTTTTAGCGATGTGAGATTTTTCTGTCTTACACTAGTGCAAGACAAAGTCATTATGACGTCATTGACGTCATGGTGATTTCCTTTTAGAATGGCGGATTACAGGTACATTCCTTCAATGTACAAAGCACATTCTGACGAATAAATGTGAGAAAATAAATCAAACACCGTTGAAAATGCAAGATATCGAAATCTCAGACACCCTCGGGTAAGATTTCAATGCTTCTCTGACTCGGACAAGCCTCGTCAGAGAAATATTGAAATCTTACCCTCGGGTGTCTGAGATTTCTCGATCTTGCATTCTCACCGGTGTTAGATTCATATATTCTCTATCAAATGAATTTGGGATATAGATTAATATAAGAGCTTTGCTTTTGTTTCTAAATCCCATTATAAATTTGTTTTTGTTTCTATTTGGTGTGTTGTATATATTATTAATGTATTATTAATAATAATAAAATATGTTTACATTGAATGAATTCCAGTAAATTTCAGACCTATTTTAATTCCTTATCTTTCAATAGTTTTAATTCTATCTGCACTAAAGAGACAAAAACTGTCGAGTTTGGCCTCATTTTGAGCTAGAAATTTCCGAAATGGCCATACAGATCATTAAAATTATTGTAGTTGGAGTTAACATATGTGTTAAGGTCTCATGTTTATTTACTCCATATCATTTCATAAAATATTAAAATATTTAGTCAGGAAATTCTTGCTAATGGCATAATAACACCTTATTTCTAGGAACAATATATTTTCCTACATCAAGCATTATCCGAAGCATTATTGACAACAGAATCCCCAGTGGATGAAGATGAATTTGAAAACTACTATAATCAAATGCAAATCAAAGATCCCAGGTCTGGGCTCACACGACTTCAACACAAATTTACTGTAAGTACACTTATTTACACACAGTCTTAGATATTGTCTTTTTCACAAATGTTAATTTTTTGCGCCTGTTATAAATTGAACGCAATTTTTTTGGTTTATTTTAAAGAATGTAAATTAACATGCAAATTACATTTTTTAATAACTTCTTTTAAAGTAAATGACATAATTTATTTTTTTTATAATTCATAACAAACGAAAACAAAGGTTTTTTTCAATGTAAGTGAAAAAAAAAAATAAAATGAGAAAAAAAAGAGTTAAAGGTCCCTGTCAAATTAAGGAGGGTATGAAAGTCAGAAAGACGTCTCTAATGTGGTCATTCTTTCAATGTTTCAGCAATTGAAGTCACAGAAAGTGAAGAATGTTTTTGAAGCTGCAAAAATGGAGGAAAACAAACACAGAAACAGGCATAAGAATATTCTGGCATGTAAGATATTTCTCTTTTTGACACAAATATCAGGTCTTAAAAAGGAGGGACAATGGGGTTTAAGAAATAAAAGAAGACGGCTTGTTGTGCCATATTTTGTCGCTTTAAGAAAAATCTGGTCGAGTTTTTGAAATGTTTCTAGAAGATGGGTCTCTTACTCGAAGAACCCCTCCCTTCTAGATGCATAGATGCATTAATATATATAATAATTTTAAACGTTTCCACACTTTTGTACTGAGCGGTTTGGTAGTTTACTAAAGAGAAGTCATTTCTTTCAGTAGAAACATTGCTTATTAACACACTATTATTTATACTAGTAATCTATTCATCCTTGGAAATATGGACTTAAATAATAAACTTTGTATTTGTTAGCAAGCATTTGCTTGTTTTGCCGTTAATGAATCTTAAAACATGGTCATATTTTATAAATATAATAATAATCGAATGAAGGAATATGTTGTCTTTGGGAAAAGAAAAACAAAATAATTTAGCGATGGTCTGTAATTAGAAGGCCACACAAAACGACTTTTGAGAAAGGAATAGGTATTGGTTTCAAAACCGTCCAACAGATGGAACAGCATCAACGTTATTTTTTAATAAAAAAAAAACGTTACTCCTCCATTTGGATACTAAGGGCGTAATTTGGTATCATTTGTGTCCGTGGTCCGTCCGGAATAAATATATCATACAAAGATATTCTACTATGAAACTTCAGGGCTAATTGTAACCTACCTTGGCTACAATACTTCTTATGCGACATTCTCACAAGGTTTAAGTTTGCACGTTAATTGGCTGCCAGCTCGAAACAATTGGACCCTATGGGAAAATAATCAGGAAACTTCTCTCCTAGAACCATTGGGTATTTTAGAACTTAGTTTGTCTACAGCAGTCTTTGGGTTGTCAATGTAAAAGGTGTGTCTTTCAGGTTTGCACTTTTTAAAGGATAGCTATAAGCACAAGTTTGTTCTATTAAGAGTACAGCAGTGGATCCTCGATCCGCATAATAGGCGGTGAGCCATGCAGGCTTTTGCTGTTGTTGTACTCATGTTTCCTGTAACAAATTTTCGTTTATTGTGATAAAAACGGTTTTCATCTAGAACGATATTTAGCATAGTCGGCTTTTTAAGTTTATAACAGGTAATTTTGATGTTTTTGATAAGATGCTATGAGACTCACTATGGGATTTGCTGAACTGCAATAGACAAATCCTAATCAGTAGAAATGTTAATAAAGAACTTATAGCTCAAATGAAATTGTTATTCTTTTTCGTAATTAATTTTAGCTGATGAATGTCGAGTATTCCTATGGTCACGAATCAAAGGAAGTACAGATTATATAAACGCCATATACTTGCCAGTAAGTGCTTACTTAACATTGTATTCTGCAAATTTGCCCAACCAAAGATAAAAACATCAAAGAACATGATACAACGAAAATAAATGGCTAAAATTAACATTATTTTTTCATTTAATACAAGACAACTTTAACCACCTTTATAGATGTAGGTTATGGATCTCTGAGACACTACAAATTTCTTCACGGGAAAACAAGACTCAAACTGTTTTCCAAATGGAAACACACGGGAATACTCAAATATTGAAAGGAACTGACATGTAGCAAATAGAAAAGCAATGAAAGGATGTCTTGCCTACCTTAAAAGGAAGAAGACAGATATGTACTTTATGTACTTTATTAGAAAGACATGTTCCCATATTCTGCAATTATTACCAGAAGTTTAAATTGAAGTACAATTGTGTTATGTATTGTTATTTGATACGATACTGTATTAACAGGAATCTTGCTAAAAACTTTTATGCATCAATATAGATAGACGATGAAAATCTTAATTCTAGTACTGTACGTATTTTTTAGTTTTTAAAAAGATATTTGTGATATCTGTTTTCTTTGAACGCTCAAATTCTTTTTGCAAGATGGCTCATATAGTAATATAAGCTTGTTTTTGTTTCAGTCATACAGAAATAAATACTGTTACATTGCCACAGAGATGCCACAGTGTTCAACAATTGTAGATTTCTGTCGAATGATTTTTCAAGAGGAAGTTAGAACTATTGTGATGTTGGATAATAATACTTCCGGAATTAACGTAAGATGAAGTTGATACATCAATAAAAAATAAGATACTTGTTGGAAAAATCTTGTTCCCTTTCATGATTTTTTATCGATACTTAACATAATAATATTGTGGAAAAAACATAATATTGAAATAAAAGTCTTGAAGTTTACTATTAACACAGCTGAAAAGTCTTTTCAATTATAGGTTCCGGCTTTTTAGATAGTTCTATAATGTAAATGTTAACATAGCCAACTTTTTCAGAAGTGTAGAACGTTTATATTGGTCAAAATTAACCTAAGTTACATTCATTTTATTGAAACACAATTAAGTAAGCAACTATTATGAATAGAAATATTAAACAGTAATTGGGGTTTCCTCACCGTTCATTTAAGATCTTATGGTGGCTTTGGGTTGTTATTACTACCCTTTGAGTCGTTGTCTCTTCCACACATTCACGATTTCCCTTCTTTTTTCTATGATATTACAATTAAAATAATAAACGCGAGAGTTTTACATATAACCTAATTTTTTACTTTTTCTCAAATTAATAGGCGAATGACCATTATTGGCCGAATCCCAAACAGACAATGGAATGTGGTCCATTTTCCATCAAAGTAATAGAAGAGAAAGATTGCAAAGACTTTGTCATCCGATCACTGAATTTCAAATATGAAGTAGATGTAAGTTTAAAAATTTACTATATGTACCGAATGAAAATTAAAGAAGATGAAAATAATTATACTTATATGTATTTTTCATTTAGCCGTAGTGTCATTGCTTGTAATACATTTTATACGTGTGCATTTGTATTATTTTCGTATACATGTCCTTTTAAAATCACCAAATACATTATCTCTATCCTTAGCTGATTTTAGCTTTCAATTGAGATAAATTTGGTTCCTCGTTCTTTATCAGCATTTTCAAACATTTCGATTTGCGGATGTCCAATAGTTTATTTTTCTGCACTGGAGGGACAAAGGTTGTCGAAATGGCCACATGCAATGAGGAAATTCACAGTTTATGTATCTTATTATTCATCAACTCAGCTGTATGGTTAACTTGCTAATATTGTTAAAAATATACAGTTATCATTTGTATGCATAATTTATTTGGCAGGACATCGGTTTGCACTACACAAAAAATCATGTAATGCAGTCAGTCAAATTAAATTTTAGCGATTCCAGTTTAAAAGGTAGCCCTATGTTTGTTTTTCTTTTGCAATTTGTTAAATATTTTGACGTTGGCATATTGAAATACACGTGTAAATATAGGCTGGTATAATTACCTTTTTAAATCTTAACATCTTTATCAAAAATATCTATCCGTGAGCTCTCCCTTCAAAAATTCATAATTTTCTCATAATTTAGTCGTATTGTGCAAGTATAAAATATTGTGCTATGTGTTCAATTATAATATTTGATATTTTTATGAATGGTTAAACTCCATAGGATCTACTTACACATGTAGATATAGATTCATAAAATCATATGTATAATTTTTTAGAATTCAAATGTATCCGCTGTCACTTTAAAATAACGAATAACACTTGCATTTAGCAGGTAAACATTTAATAACATGTGTGAGTAACATGTGTTCTCGAAAATCGGTTATATTTTTGACATTTCATATACAGATTTTGCTTATAATAAAATCTTACATCTCTATGTTTATGGTTTCAAAGCAGCAAAAAGAGGTATGGATTGTCAATTTTCGTTTTTTTTAATTGTTTTTTTATACTTTTTTATGTTTTTGTGCTAATTTTATGACGCTGTATTTGTAGATAACAAACGTAGTTTGGTTGATTAGATCTTATTTCTTTAATACAGGTTTTTATTATTCGCAGTTGGTTACACTGGTGCTTCAAACAAATGAATATTCATTTTATAGTCATTATACAAAGAGAAAACCACTTAAACTTTTGTATTTAAACGTCTGGAATACTTTTATAGGCTTCAGTGAGACCCAACATCAGCTTTAACAATAATGTAGCGCAGTTACTTTGTAAATGTATCTCCCTTTATTTATTGTCTTTTTTTATTTATATTTTCCACATTATTTTTCCCTCTTTAGCGTTATTTTTTTCTAATTTTTATTCAGGAAGTTGTATTCCAATTATAAAAAAATGATATTTGACACATATATTCAACTCATTTCTTAAAACAATATTGTCACAGTAGTCAATATGTAGTCAATATGATATGTTAAGGTGTTTTTTCTCATCAAATTGGTATAATTTTGGGTTGATTTCAACAAGTATGAGCTACATCGGCCGAAAATGCATATACTACTTATGATATCTTTAATAAAAATGACAAATATATTATTCCGTTTGCAAGTTTCAAACTACTATCACCAAAATTACTTATATTTCTGCTAATTAAAGCAGATCCTGATTTCGAATTAGGAATTTACTCACAGGAATTCAATTTTACTATTTTTAACACCGAGCTGACCATAACACTCGGGGTAAACCACCTAAATGCACAGCCCCGTATAAATCAATTATGAACTCGAGTTTTCGTGATTATTTCGATTCTAATAGGATAATTACAGCACATTTTTGTATTAAAGTAACCTCAAGTTGGCTATATATGTATATATATATAATGTCTCCATATGTGGCTTTTTTAGTTAAAGTAATTTTATATATCCATTATGTCACAAACAAGACTGTTAATATTACACAGAATAAAAAAATGAATTCTTTGAATGGGACGACACCGGTGAATGTCAACGTTTATTCATGGCGTCACATTAGTTAAAATAATATGAAAAGGTCATTCTTTCTCGAGTGTTGCTCATAGGTTTATCATTTTTTTTACATCTCTAGAAGCCGGCACGTCATATAATTTTTCATGTTTTTGCACATATTTCATTTGATGGATTTCCAAATGTTTTGATTTGATCTCAACTGAAGAGACATAAATTGTCGAAATTGACATATGCAGAGATTAAACTCACAGTGAATTTTGTATATTGTTATCTATAAGAATATTAAATTATTAAATAAAAAAAACGTTTGTCGTGAAAACAAACCAGTGAAAGTAATACATTGAAATCATTAGGAACGCTAGCTGCCAAAACATTTACATTGCTGCAATCGATTTTTATTTATTTTTATACTCAGTAACGCAACTTCTACTTTAAAAAATATCACAAAAAGACAAATTTTGCGTTTGTTTTTTCCAAAAGCATTGTTTTAGCGTTAACCATTATGGGTCATAAAACGTAAGAAAAAGCACCTGCCGTTAATTCCCAAAAATAACCAACAAAGAAAAAAAGACAAATTGCATATTGAAAACCCTTCAAAACAGCGTTGCTTGTGGAATTATTAGTCTTATATTTGTTTCACTTCAAAACCGAAATGAAATCTTGTTATTGCATTTTCTCTGAAATAACTGAACGCATTCCTTCCGCATTGCATAGGAATAGGGTCATGATGTACTTGATTGCATACATTTTAGCATTTTCTCAATTTTCTTCAAGTATGGATGCGTTATTATGTGACAATACTAAATTATTAAGAAAAAAATCATATTCTAAATGCCAGTTCTTTAAGATTATTCTCGTTGTATATACTGGGGCATGGCCTAATTAGTTCACTAAAATTGTTTCCTTTGCTATTTTTTTATAGCACTGAATTCTTTAAAGCTTTAGGTGTTTTTCTGCATATTTTATTATCATTACTCAATATATATCAATATATGCATGGTTACAGCCGGAGAGTAAATCGGAAATGTTACACGTACTTGTAAGTACATCATGTGGTCTTGTTATTTTCACTCACACACGTCCTCACTGCACAAAAAGTCTATGTAATTTACGTTAAGGGTGTAATTATCTAACTCGAATGTCATAGATAAATGTAACTGTCACTAGGATGATTGTAATTCTACGAATCAATTTGAATCTGACTTTTCGATTTCTAAATAGTAGACAGTTTTGAATCTGAACAATCTTTCAATGGATGTCCACCATTGATTTGTGCTGGGAAAAACAGAAGTAAGCAAAAAAAAACATTACATTTAGCTCAAGTAATTCATGGTTAATATAAATTTCAATAATTATGAAAATATTTAGCAAAAGAAAATACTGAAGTAGATTTTTGTGTTTTAATTTAATTTCACAAAAACTTTACCTTATTCTTGAAACTGCACATTTAGTACTTTATAGGATCGACAATGAATCCCTAAACAATGATAAATCAGTAATATCTTGTTATGTGGTTATAAGTATTCTGTGAAAGATCCATTCAAATTTAGTTTAGTTCAGTTGACAAACTTGTGAGTGGTTCACTGCATGCACTTTTGTTTTGATTAATAAGCTTCCTTTGAAAATGCACGTGTGTATACTTGCAATATGATACTAAAAATTAGAAAAAGGGCATTGATCAATGAGATATGGTAATTTTTCATATACACATCGTTGTACAAAAACCAAATGAGAATGATTTTTATATAGCAATAACATCGTTCGACTAATTTGCCTTCGATTTTTCGTCTGTTTGCTGAAAAAAATAACATTACAAAATGCATTTATTAACGATTCTTTAAATGAATTACCTACGTCTAAATGTTTTCATACATAAAAGGCAATTTACTAAGAATAATACTTTTTAAGCTAAACAGAATCATTGTAAGTTTTCATTTATGATTTAGGAATTGATTTCAAGATTTATCCAAAAAATATGAATAAGTAACCAATGCAATTAATCTCAAACAAATAAAATTACTTTTGACATGCCAACATAAACTATTAAGCATCCAGGTGAATGACTGTGGATGTAGGTTTTAATGTTCAAAAAGCAAGCATGGAACAAGATGGACAATAAAAATAATAAAATGTAATTTTATTCAAAATTTCAGTGTATGCAATTGAATTTGAAACCGTATTTTATCAATTTTAGAAAAATGGTAATTACTATTTCCTTGTTATAAAAATCGAAAAAAATGCAAACAGGTGTTGACTTTGAAATATCAATGATTAAAAAAATCATGAGTAACACCGGAGCACCTTGGGAATTGCTAAAACAAAACATTGATTTTGGTATTTTTTATTACATCTGTACCATAAAAATAGAACTGCAATGCCCGCATGCCTATACATCACAAACGCTTTATATTAAACAGTTTGTCATTTCAACCATGCATGATAATGCCTACTAGTTGCATGAAATAAGTCTTTTGGTAAATTCTGACAGCATATACTACTAATCGTTCACTAAATTTTATGCCAATGTTATTTCAGGACCAGAAAGGAACCTATAAGGTGAACCAATTTCATTACAAGTGTTGGTCTGAGGGCAAAGTAACACCAGCATCAGTTGATTCATTTTTAAATTTGATACGAGCAGTAACAGAATGGCAGTCAGATTCCGTAAAACATCCAATAATTGTGCATTGTTTGTGAGTAGTTTTAGAATACAAACGAATTTCATGTTCATGAATATTACATCACAAAAATGCAATATCTGGGAATTTAAGACGCCCGAAAATAAGCTTTTAACCCTTTTCTGAAGGGAGAACCATTGAATTCCGGTTGTTTTGAAATATCTGAACTTGCACTATCAGTTCTATTGGCTTATTTTATGATTCATTATTATCAAAAAATTCACAATTGGGCTGCAGTTGAGACAAAGCATTCCTTGATGAGCATGCTGTTAGAAATGCCAAAATAAGTTACATGGCAATTTCTTGGAGTGTCCAAAGAACATTTTTGCGGTGTATAAGCGGGACAACACATCTGTGATCAAAGTAGGATCTTTGTGAAAACATGCTTTGTTAAAAGTCACAGAGTTGATATAATTAACAAAATACGAAATAATTAATGACTAATGAGTAATGAAATTAAGTGTTTCAGTTTTTAAAGTAAAACGATGAAAATACATAGAGTGTGACTTGCAAATTGGAAAAAAAAGATATTTAATAGATTCCTTATGCACTGAATTATATAAATAACGACATTACTAGGCAAACATAATGCTTCTATTCAGTGTGAAATGAACAGTCCGTTTTCTTAGGGAATTATAAAAGATGAAGCCAAGTAAAATCATTGTTAGTAAATATATATGTCTCGTTTTAGTCAGGAATACCTTTTGCCATTTACAGTCGTAAACTGTTTATTTAGAGATTTTTTTCTGTGAAACCTTGTGACCAATTAATACCAAATTTGAACATGATAATCCTTGGGTGGTCCCTCTCGAAGTTTGCCATTTTTATGTTGATATAGCATCCAATAAGGACACACATTTTAACAAAGGAACCTGGGGGAACACATGTAAAGATCTTCCCATCTGAAACCACTTGGAATATTTTAATCAGATTACATCATCAAATACCTGAGTGATTCCCTTTAAAATTCGTATTTTTAGGTCGGTTCGTCAGATTAGATGGGGAACATAGATGAACACAGAACCCTATGGAAAATGCATTCAAAGCTCTTCGCATCTGCAACTACTCTATCAATATTTACCAAGTTTGATAATTCTTATTTTGGGTGATCAAACTCGAATGCTGCAATTTTCATGATAGTATCTCATCCAAAATGACCAACAACGGGAAACATAGTATAGAAATTCACCCTCTAGGAATGATTGGACAACTCTTGGACAATTTTATCAAATATTCGAGCATTCTAGCCCTTGGATGATTTTCTTTGAGGTTTGTTTGTCAAAGATATCCATCATGCATGATCTTCTCCTCTGAAACCCTTGCTTGCAGCAACGAAAATGTTTTACATAGTGGCCTTCGGGTACTTTTCTTTTAAAACCACAAGATAAATCATAACAAATTTTTGTTGCAATATCCTCTTTGAAATTCTAACTTATGCAACAGGCGATAACAATCAGTTACCAAAGAACGGTATATCCTAGAGGTTTACGTAAAGGTCCTGGCCCTGGTGATACGGACTGAAAAGCCTCTTCTTTATGAAGTCATATATTCTGGAATATGCCCCAGGTTTAAGCAAAAAATGTTTTAGGTAAAAAATGCGACAAAAACATAATCATTAAACTAGTCGTTTTTTTACTTCTGAATACCGGTATAATTCACATGAAATTAAAACATGAGCTGCAAATATCTCTAATCTATGACTGGAAATAATAACTATAATAAATTAAGAGACTACAACCATATACCATTTAAACCGTTTTGTCCGATTGCTTCAGCAACTAAAGTAGTAACTAGAATACAGCATTTTAATGCCTTATAGCTGTCAAATTGAAAAGGCATAATATTTGAATATTTTTCTTTGGCAGAAAAACAGTGTACATGATTATTTTGATATGCGAAAGTGTAACGACCATAAATTCTTACATTGTTTACAAAATGAATTCGGCAAACACTAAATCTTGATTACAGAATTGATTCGGNGTGTTGGTCTGAGGGCAAAGTAACACCAGCATCAGTTGATTCATTTTTAAATTTGATACGAGCAGTAACAGAATGGCAGTCAGATTCCGTAAAACATCCAATAATTGTGCATTGTTTGTGAGTAGTTTAAGAATACAAACGAATTTCATGTTCATGAATATTACTCCACAAAAATGCAATATCTGGAAATTTCAGACGCCCGAAAATAAGCTTTTAATCCTTTTCTGAAGGGAGGTACCATTGAATTCCGGTTGTTTTGAAATATCTGAACTTGCACTATCAGTTCTATTGGCTTATTTTATAATTCATTATTATTAAAGAAAATTCACAGTTGGGCTGCAGTTGAGACAAAGCATTTCTTGATGACTGAGCATGCTGTTAGAAATGCCATAATAAGTTACATGGCAATTTCTTTTTAAAGGAGTGTCCAAGGAACATTTTTGCGGTGTATAAACGGGACAAAACACATCTGTGATCAAAGTAGGATCTTTGTGAAAAATAACTAAATACCGAAGTTACTGTGAATTTATTTTCTGCATATGCGCATTTCGACAACTTATGTCTCTTCAGTGCAGATAAAATCTAAACGTTTGGAAGACCATTAACTCAAAGATGTTTAAAAACTGATAGAGAACAAATAACCAATATTATCTAAATGTAAAGCCAAAATCAGCTAAGGACAGAGCTTTGCATGAGGGAGATACTCCTTAGTTTTCAACAAGATTTGCAAAAATTTAGATATTGTAAGATTTAAAATAGAATCGGCTTTCGGGTCAGCACCGACGTACTGACAACTGGGCTGGTGAATACTCTCGGGGACTAACAGTCCACCAGCAGTGGCATCGACCCAGTGGTAACAAATAACTAAATACTGAAGTTACTGTGAATTTATTTTCTGCATATGCGCATTTCGACAACTTATGTCTCTTCAGTGCAGATAAAATCTAAACGTTTGGAAGACCATTAACTCAAAGATGTTTAAAAACTGATAGAGAACAAATAACCAATATGATCTAAATGTAAAGCCAAAATCAGCTAAGAACAGAGCTTTGCATGAAAACATGCTTTGTTAAAAGTCATAGAGTTGATATAATTAACAAAATACGAAATAATTAATGACTAATGAGTAATGAAATTAAATGTAAAACGATGAAAATACATAGAGTGTGACTTGCAAATTGGAAAAAATGATATTTAATAGATTCTTTATGCACTGAATTATATAAATAACGACACTACTAAGTAAACATAATGCTTCTATTCAGTGTGAAATGAACAGTCCGTTTTCTTAGGAATATTAAAAGATGAAGCCAAGTAAAATCATTGTTAGTAAATATATGTATCTCGTTTTAGTCAGAAAGACCTTATGCCATTTACAGTCGTAAACTGTTTATTTGTTTATTTAGAGATTTTTTCTAAGAAACCTTGTGACCAATTAAAACCAAATTTGAACATGATAATCCTTGGGTGGTCCCACTCGAAGTTTGCCATTTTTATGTTGATATATCATCCAATAAGGACACGCATTTTAACATATGAACCTGGGGGAACACATGTAAAGATCTTCCCATCTGAAACCACTTGAAATATTTTAATCAGATTACATCGTAAATTACCTTAGTGATTCCCTTTAAAATTCGTATTCTTAGGTCGGTTCGTCACATTAGATGGAAAATGCACTCAAGCTCTTCGCATCTGCAACTACTCTATCAATATTCACCAAATTTGATAATTCTTATTTTGGGTGATCAAACTCGAATGCTGCAATTTTCATGTTAGTATCTCATCCAAAATGTCCGACAAAGGGAAACATAGTATTGAAATTCACCCTCTAGGAATGATTGGACAAATCTTGGACAATTTTATCAAATATTCGAGCATTCTAGCCCTTGGATGATTTTCTTTAAGGTTTTTTTTTGTCAAAGATATCCATCATGCATGATCTTCTCCTTTGAAACCCTTGCTTGCAGCAACAAAAATGATTTACATAGTGGCCTTCGGGTACTTTTTTTTCTTTTGAAACCACAAGAAAAATCATATCAAATTTTTGTTGCAATATCCTCTTTGAAATTCTAACATATGCAACAGGCGAAAACAATCAGTTACCAAAGAACGGTATATCCTAGAGGTTTACGTAAAGGTCCTGGCCCTGGTGATACGGACTGAAAAGCCTCTTCTTTATTAAATGAAGTCATATATTCCGGAATATGCCCCAGGTTTAAGCAAATAATGTTTTAGGTTAAAAATGTGACAAAAACATAATCATTAAGCTAGTCGTTTTTTTACTTCTGAATACCGGTATAATTGCAATGAAATTAAAACATGAGCTGCAAATATCTCTAATCTATGACTGGAAATGATAACTATAATAAATTAAGAGACTACAACCATATACCATTTAAACCGTTTTGTCCGATTGCTTCAGCAACTAAAGCAGTAACTAGAATACAGCATTTTAATGCCTTATAGCTGTCAAATTGAAAAGGCTATAATTTGAACATTTTTCTTTGGCAGAAAAACAGTGTACATGATTATTTTGATATGCGAAAGTGTAACGACCATAAATTCTTACATTGTTTACAAAATGAATTCGGCAAACACTAAATCTTGATTACAGAATTGGATAACTTGGTCTTCACATTTCTTTCTTTCTTGGCATTTGATTAATAATAGCAATAATTCGGATTACTTGGTCTTTGCTGTTTTTTTTCATTCTGGGACTATTTTTATATCAATTTGAAGAGTGATTTAATTTTGAACATCATGCTGAATCAGACTGCCGAGTAAAACATCAGAATAAATGATACAGTTTGTACTACAGACTAGTCCCATTAAAAGAAATTAAGTGACAGTAATATACCTTTCCAATTAAGCAAAAACTTAAGATGAAAAAAAATGAAAGGATATGGAGTGAATGCACATGTGATAAAAACGCACACGATACAGAGAAAACTCCAATTTATCAAAACCGCTTTCGACTTGTCTTATATTGAATTATGCATTATATTTTACTTTATTATAGTCCTTTGTTGTCTGAATGATGCGATCGGAAAAAAGAGTACCATTCGATAATAATTTTAAAAACTTAAGAGATATTCTCTGAAATGACAAGTCCGGTAAAGAGTAAAATTGAACGAAATACACGTAGTACTTGTAGTACTTGTTTGCTCCCTTTAAAGTGGTTCTTTGATTCTCCGTGCCTCAAACAAGATTACTAGAAGTCGGGAAAATAGTTTAAAATTCAATTTAACCATATTAAATGGCAACCTGTGGCCAAACATACCTGGATAGAAACCCTGTTTACGTTATCTTAAAGTCAATGTCGAGACGAGAATTATATCTTCTAGAGAACTTTTGTTATTTTATTAGAAAGAACGAATACATATTAATTACATCTGATCGATTTAACTTGATTTCAAATTAAACTTCTATTTTCAGGGATGGTGCCACGAAGGTTGGACTATTTTGTTTAGTTAAAGCGTGTCTGGATCGACTTAACTTAGATGGCGATGTTAGTGTAATTCACACTCTTCATCATATGAAAGCCAGACGACCTCAAGTTGTTCCTAACTATGTAAGTTTAGTAAAGCCGCTGGAGTTTTACTATTTTGTTTTAAAAAAAAATATGGTCATTATGAAATGACTACAAAATTTTATTGAAAATTTGACAGCAAGTGAGACACATCCAATAATAATTGAGGCCAATTAAAAAAACTAGACATCGCCGTCATACTTTGCACGCTTATGTCTCGCTTTACCCATTTTTCGTCGCGGACGAGACATTCTTAGACTGAAGTCAGCCATAGACATAAGCCGCTTTTGTGTGTAAATTTAAATCTGCAGGCTTTTACCTGCAGACCCATAATTGTCAAATGCACAAATGCCTTAGCCATGTTTTTTTCAATTTCACAATATACACCCTTATGTAACCAATTTTTGTCTCGCCTGCGACGAAAGTTGCGGAAAGCAAGACATCAGCGTGCAAAGTATGGCGGCGACGGCGGTGTAAACTCAAGTTACTAGTATTATATAAAAGCCTTTGACGTAGGAACTTTATAGTGACCAGATTAACGTTTTTTGCTTTAGTCCATTTCTCAATCACGACAAGCTAGAAGTCAATGATATTTGGTATAAAGCTTGGTTTTGGTTACTACATGTCAGTCTAACATATGGCTTTTGACCTTGACCACAATTTTACGGTCCACTGTCCAGGTTTAGTTTTTTGCGTAAGTCTGTCTCTTAGTAAATACATGTGATATGTCAATGATATTTGGTATATAGCTTGGTCTTGGATAATGCATGCCAGTCTGCTACATGTATATGCTTTTGACCTTGACCTTAATTTCACGGTCCAGTGCACAGGTTATGAATTTTTGTTTGCTTAAATCTGTTTCTCAATAACTACAAGCTATAGGTTAATGATATTATGTATATAGCTTGTTCTTGGTTATTACATATCGGTCTGCCATACAGCTTTTGACCTTGACCTTAATCTCACGGTCCACTGACCAGGTTAAGTTTTTTGCTTAAGTCTGTTTCTCAATTACTACAAGCTATAGGTCAATGATATTTACTATATAGCTTGGTCTTGGTTAGTACATGTCAGTATGCCTTATGGCTTTTGACATTGACCCCAATATCATGGTTTAGTGAACATAAATAAGTTTTTAGTTCGCCTCAACGAAGTTGAGGAGGACTATTGGAGTACCCCCGGCGTCCGCGTCTACGTCCAGGTCCGCGTCTGCATTTAGGTATATATCTTGGTAATTATGAAGGGTAGGATCATCAAACTTTGTATACAAATGCATCTTGGGGTATCTCACAGCCTCCAAGAAAATTGGGTCTCTTTGACCTATATTTTCCCCTTGAATGACTTACATTCAAGTTTACGTCCGAGTTCAGATCTCACTCACTATACATGGTAGGATCATGTAACCTTACATATGCATGCATCTCTGATATTAGGTCAGCATCCAGGCAAAATTAGGTCACTTTGACATATATTTTCCGCTTGAACGACTTACATTCAAGTTTACGTCCGAGTTTAGATCTCAGTCACTATACATGGTAGGATCATGTAACCTTGCATATGCATGCATCTCTGATGGTAGGTCAGCATCCAGGCAAAATTAGGTCCTTTTGGCATATATTTTCCGCTTGAACGACTTACATTCAAGTTTACGTCCGAGTTCAAATCTCAGTCACTATACATGGTAGGATCATGTAACCTTGCATATGCATGCATCTCTGATGGTAGGTCAGCATCCAGGCAAAATTAGGTCACTTTGACCTATATTTTCCGCTTGAA
>MJUU01063967.1:97677-110598 GCA_002080025.1 Modiolus philippinarum
ATCATGTAACCTTGCATATGCATGCATCTCTTATGGTAGGTCAGCATCCAGGCAAAATAAGGTCACTTTGACCTATATTTTCCGCTTGAATGACTAACATTCAAGTTTATGTCCGAGTTCAGATCTCTGTCACTATACATGGTAGGATCATCTAACCTTGCATATGTATGCATCTCTGATGGTAGGTCAGCATCCATGCAAAATTAGGTCACTTTGACCTATATTTTATGCTAGATTGATTTACATTCAAGTTTTTGGATGAGTTCAAATTTCAGTCTATATATATGGTAGGATCATCTAACCTTGCATATGCATGCATCTCTGATGTTAGGTCAGCATCCAGGCATAATATTTTAGGTCACTTTGACATATACTTAATGCTTGATTGATTAACATTCAAGTTTTTGGATGAGTTCAGATCTCAATCACTATACATGGTAGGATCTTGTAACCTTGCATATGCATGCCACTCTGATAGTAGGTCAGCATCCAGGCAAAATTAGGTCACTTTGACCTATATTTTACACTTGATTAATTTTTCGAGTTTGTGGATGAGTTCAGATCTCAGTCACTATACATGGTAGGATCTTGTAACCTTACATATACATACATCTCGGATGTTAGATCAGCATCCAGGCAAAATTGGGTTACTCGGACAATGTGCCATAACGAGGCGAACTCTGTAATCATTGATTACCTATGTTTCTGATTTAGAATATTTTCTCAATTACCGTAAGTGGAACGGTAATAACATTTGGCTTGTAGGTTGCTCTTTAGTAGTACATGACTATTTTAGCGACCAAGCAGAGACGCGCTAGACATCTATTAGGGCCCACTCTTGTTATGTTTTTATTTGATATTTTCTGTATGATCATTCACAATATTCTAGAAAATTCTAACAACTAAAGCAAAACACATAGACAAAGGAAACAATTTTGACATTGTTTTATGCAATCATCTAATATTTGATCGAAGGGAAATGGATTGAAAAGTAACGCAATAATTACCATTTGACAGGATTATAAAAACTTCTATTTTACATGTGGTGAATTGGCGTAAAACAATTGGTATAGGAGTTGCATTTCATTTTAGTTCTCCATATGGCTACATGCCTTTCGACAACTTATGTCTCTCTAGAGTAGAAAATTATCGCCGTTTCAGAAACTAAAGCATGGTGGGTATGGTGTGCACCAAAATATTTTGATTGGTCAAGAACGTAAATAACGTAACGTCATTCGTCAAAAATCGATTGTGCGTACGCCAAAATTTCAAATACAATCACTGTACCCACAATACGTCAGTTTCATGAAAGGTGAATTCTACATTTGGAAATAGAGAACAATTGGTAAGAGAGAACTATGAATTAAGCAAGCTAAATGCATAGTTTTCCGAAACGGATTAACCACTAAGTATTATCAGATAAAAAAGTGCTAGCATAGAGGTATGTATAGGACGAATTGGTTATCAATAGTGTCGGGGACTATAGACCCTGTTATGATAGCATCGACCTAGTGTTGACAAATAAAATAGGTAGCAAAGGTAAATTAACCATTTTTCTTATTTTTTCAGGAACAGTACAAGTTTTGCCATGATTGTATATTACGACAGATACTGGCGGGTGATTCCTGAAACGAGGAGATAAAAGTTATTCTTATGTTGCCATAATTATCAATTATAACATTTGGCCATTTTGAAAAAGAATGCAGGAAATAATGTTTTTATGATTTAACATTTGATTTCAACTTAATCCACATATCACATGTATCATGAAATCATGATTAGAAATAACTGAAAAATGTGAATGATTTGTATGGTCTTAAAAAGGGTCATTTTAACCAAACTAATTCTTAAACATTTGGTGAAATATTGTTTTGAACTCACCGTTTTTATTTAGATATGATGTGGTCAACATTGCATTCTCATAAACTGCATGATATACATCACCTGTAAGTTTATAGTGAAATACGATTTAATGCAGAGTTTACGTGAGATTTTTAATTTTCATATTCAAATCATTAAGAAATTAAACACTATTTCAACGTCATTGAACTGGAACGGGCTACTAATTCTAACATTGATGGACAAAAATATGAGTAGTTAAGATATCGATTGAAAGTGATAGATTACACTTGCATAATCATTACTCACCATTTCGTGAAAGGTGACAGGAAATTCATTAGATGAGTTAAAACATATGTAGACAGTTGGTGACGGTAAATTGTGGTAATAAAGATACATTCTCATTATAATAATTATCTGTCGTTCCCGAATTTGGTGCATTTCGTGATGTTGTTGTTATTTTTAAAATGCCATTCTTGCATACATTATACCGGCAAAGTACATTGAGGAAGTAGTAACGTTGGTGAATAAAGACTGCATAAAATAATATTGTTTAAACAATAATAAAATTCGTGCATTATTTGACAAATATATATCCTGTCTTATTTTACATGATCACTGTGATATTCCACTTTAATATGAAATTTGACTGACTGTGATATTTGTACTTGATATTCAGACATTGATACTTTTTAGAATTGATTGACGTAAGTTTGGCAGTTATACATGGCCAAATGCAGATTGTTCTGAATATTAATATGTTGTATTGTGTATAATGGTTTATATTTATAAGAATATTTGAATCATATTATTTAACTAATGTCTTGTTCATATTTGCCACAATTTAATTTGCCGTGATTAACACCCAATGTAACGTTTTATGCTCTAAAATTTGTTGTTCGTCCAATGGATGTCCTTTCTTGTCTGTCACTTTTCTCTCTTCTCTCTTTTATCTGAATGTGTAGTACGTGAAAAGATAAAAACCTAGTAAAACGGTTAGTTGTTTGTTTTTAAAGTATTATTTGTGAATCTTTATTTCACATATTAACAATGAAACTATAAAGTAAATGTACACGAGACAGTATCTTAACAAATACATGGTAGAAATAAGAAATGAAATGGAACACTTTTTTGTTCATCAGCTTAGCCACCAAGAGGCCGCAACAAATGGGCCCGGCTCATGCCTTATAGTAAGTTTAGGAAGGCCCCTTGCACCGGTTTGAGCAGGATGCATGGCTAATTGTCAAACCATGCCACGTCCATACTGTTCGTTATCCGTGGATGCAGGTCGTCAACAAACATCGAATACGCACAAAAAGTGTACTTACAACTACTACCATCCGTTCCCCGAAAAAAGACTTACTAGAAGACAATCACAATACAATAACAACCACATGGCATTCTTTACGTCAAAAACAAGTAAAAGGGGAAATTTTCGCGATGGATTTATTTTCGCTAATTTCGCGATTGGCACATATTCGCAAAAATTTAACCTCGCGTAAATTTGTTTTATAACAAACATAATGAAGGGCATGTGGGAATCGCGAAAATAAAACCTCGCGAATAGGTTCGGGAATTAAAATCGCGAAATTTAAACCAAGCGAAAATATCCCCTTTTACAGTCATTCTTATCATGGATTTTTTTCACATGATGCACCATATGAGTTTTATGTAGAAACAAAAAGGTTATCCAAAAGGCACAAATATTCTGGCCTAGTCTTACCTGTATTTTAAGGATTGGTTATTGTTACCGTATTGGAGCAAAGTCTGTCGACGACAAAATAACCTTTGGCCAAGCCTTTCAACCAGATTATCTGAAAACGTTGGACTTGTTTGTTTCGGTTCTTTAAGCTGGTGACCATTACAAATGTTATATGCGCCCAAACAATCATTTGCAATAGTTTCCTGCAATTTATGTTTTTCGTCGATTGTATTTCATTAATGAGCAATTGCATGTTTAGATCATATGAAAAAATCAAATGGTGACACGTACTATATTAATCGCAGCTTTAGGAAGGAAGTGTTGAAAGTTTATGAGGTCGTCTCCTTTTATCACATCAAGACGTAACTCCAAACCGTTTACTTTATTTGCATGAATTAGAATGTATATTTTGGGTGTGACGGGTGGTGTTAACAGAGCAGGACATGCTTACCCTTCCGGAGCACCTGATGTCACTCTCAGTTTCACTGGAGTTCACACTGTGAGTGCTTTGTTTTGAGTGTTGTGATTTCTGTTTTTGTGCTTTGTGTCTGTCTAGCGTCGTTGTTTTGTGTCTGACGTCATTGTTTTCTGTGTTCTCGTTTTGGCCATGCCTTTGAACGTCGATATTTGTAAATTTCACTCCTTTGTTCCTTCGGTATTCTATTGCCGTTGTTTTTGATTAACTTAATACGGCTGTCAATAATTTGAACTGAAAATTGCAATTTGTAACAAATGTGTACTAGTTTCTTTAAACAGGTGTTGGGTGAATTACTTTTTTATTTAATTAAATTCATTACAATTACTTTGCTTTTGAAATGTAATCAATTACATTACATTTACAATTTTGTCATTTGTAATTGATTCAACATGTACAGTCAATGCATAAGTTCTCTTTTCTTATGTATTCATAATTACATGTGTTTTACTTATAAATGCATGTACACGTGATTTTGAAACAATCCAGAACATCTAGGGCCAGATTGTTTAAAGTCACACCTCCAAAAAAGTTCATTTGCTATTGCAAGCTTGGCTGAATTTTGATAAATTGCTCAATATATTTGGGTGAAAAATCATTTTTACTAGGGATTTGATAGTTTGGGTATCAGTTTTAACATTTACATTTATTAGTCCATGAATTATTACAAAACTAAAGCACATGCAGAGGAAATCCCCCCCAAAAAAGCTTGAGGTATAATGAGATACATAACAAGGTTTAGCATGGCACCCGTCAAATCACCATCTTAACTTAAGTAGTTACAAATCTGTTGGATGGTAAATGACATTTTCTTACCCTTAAACTAATGAGAAATTCTTAGTATACGTAGAAATAGAAAGTTGCAATTAAAATAATGGTGGACCTTATTTGAGTTTTTTCAATATGAAATTCTATTTTCGGAACTATATAATACATATAGCAGGATTAACTTGATAATCAATTAATAATAACAGGAAATACGTCGGGTATTTAAATCAAAGATGATTGGCACAATTTTTCTAATCCACTGGTCGGTGTTTTACATTGGGGCAAATCGGCATTACATTTGGGCAAATAAAAATACTACGTTTGGGCAATACGATATTTGTTACTCATACACGTAAACTGATTGTTATAGTCTAATCGACACTTTTGTTCTGTTACAAAATACATGTACAGACATCTACTTCTAATCTAGTATTTCAAATGTCTTGATTTATCTGCACTGAAGCATAAAAAATGTTGAAATGACTATCTTTAGAATTTTATTATTTGCTATATGACTCATTTAAAAAAAAACTTTTTCTATAACATTGAATTATGATATTTTTCATGATATAAATTTTTAACTAAAATGATTTCGAAAATATGGGTTATATGATAAACACGTTCGTCTGATATGCATTGCTAAACAGACGTCCGAAATCTATGCGTATACGACAAACGTAATGATTTTGACTTCTCGATTTGAACTGTCCCTTTGTTAGCAGCAAATTACCAACCTCTCTAGTAAATATACATGTAATATGAAAAAGAAAGGAAATGGGATAAATATCAAGGAGACAACATCCCAGCTCCAGGTTAAAACGACCCAAAACAAAGCATCTAGGGGTCACCGTACGGTCTTCAACACAGTGAAGATATGTTTATTTTGTATTTGATTTGCTACTCTGTTGTTTGTAGTTTATACAGTGTCTTTGTGAAAAGAGTAAAATAACTATCATAGAATCTGCAAAGTCAACGGTATGTTCAGCCTTTGTTACTTTCGTCCATTCAGCAATTCTATAACCGTGACATCATAGAGAGATATCGGTTTAACAGATTTAAACAGATATTTGTCAGCTCTTCCCGGTTTTCTCATTCACTTTTTCCGGTTTTCTCATTACATATTTTGACTTGCCCCTGTATCTGCTGTACATGTATGAGCAGGACAGGTCTACCTTACTGAACACTTGAAGTCACCTTAGATTTTTATTGGGATTACACTGCCAATGCTTTACTTTTTTGTGTTGTCTTTTATTTCATACTTTTATAGTTAGTTTGGTCTTCGTAAGTGATGTTTATGGTACCCATTTGTCCTTTTTATTATCTAAATGCCAAAGAGATTTACAGAAGCTTTCCAAATTTAAACCTAGGTTCTTCTCGAGGGTTAGAGAAGTAACACTAACCATGGGTTTAATTGGTATTTCATAGAAAATGCCATTAAGCGATCAGCTAGTAAACAGATCTTTCAAAACCGTAAATCCCTCACTGACTGTGTGACGGGTGCTGTATGGTAGACAGGACAGGTTTACCTTTACTGAGCACCTGTTGCTATTCTTTGTTTTAGTTCACACTGTTAGTGCTTTAGTGTTTAGTGTTGAATTTGTGGTTTCCGTGTATTCTTTGGGTGAATAGTGTCTTATTTCTTCTGTTTTCTGGTTCTTTTTCTTTTTCCTTCTTTCTGCATGGACTTATGATTTATATAATTATGTGGTTTGTTCCATCGGTATTCTACTGCCCTAATAATTACGTCAGTTGTGATTATATGATACCATTATCGCTTAGAGAAGTGTTCTTTGCTTGATTTTTACCATGTATTTGTAGAGACTTTGTCTCGTGTGCATTTACTCCATATCCTTTTATTCACCATTTGTTTTATTAGCCCCCGCCTTCCACCAAAAACAAATCATACAAACATACAAAAAATAAAGAAAAAAATGTCACCGCTTAAAAATTGCCGCCGCTGATTTAACAATCCGATGACAATGGCAACATCGGAAAAACCAGCAAAGACATAAAAATTGTCATAAAGAAACGATACAACACTCTCACTCATTGTGAAACACATAAACTTAAAGTGTCAATGCAGTTCAATGTCACCTAATTTACTAAATAGCAAAATATCCAAGTTACTGTTAATTTATTTTGTACATATGCTGAACGACCCGACAGCAACACGATGACATGTTTACAGAAGTTCACTCAAACACATTTTATGGGATCTATGGAAATGACCTGGAGTTGTATTTCTACAAAATGTCAATGAAAAGTCACATTATTTACATGGTTTTTGACACTTAGACATCCATTGGACATTTTCAATGTATATTTATGTTTTATGTATATATTGAAATAAATAACTAAATACCGTAACAATAAATAACAAAATATTGAAGTAATTATTAATTTAGATTCTGCATATAGGCATTTAGGCCTAGAACCGAAATATGTTCAAAAGTTATAGTGATAAAATGGCGAAAAATAGGATCTAAATACAAACTCAAACTCAGTTAAGGACAGAGATATACACGAGTGAAATACTCCCCAGTTTTAAATCATTTTATAAAATTTATAGATATTACAAGTCTCTATAAGTAGATCAGTACAGTTTATAAACTAATCCACATCCATTTAAGCTATACCCGGTGACCGTGTTTGTTAAGAACCCCCCCNCCCCCCCAAAAAAAAAAAAATAAAAAAACAAACAAACAAACGAAACAAAAACAAAATACAGAACAAAACAAAACAAAACAACAAATTAAAAAACAAAACAAAAACAAAACAAAGCAAAACAAAAACATCTTTTGCTTGAGTAGATACAGAACATATAATCAAAACGTGCATTTCTATATAATCTGTTGGTAAAATATATTTCACGGTGGCGTTGATAGCTTGTGGTAAAAAAAACATTGTTGTATAATTCCAGTTTTCAATGCAAGTTGACATCATGAAAAAACAAAGAAGTTATTTTTCCGATAAACGCTTCTTGCCAATGAATATTCGACGTCGTAAAATAGTGCAGAATACGACGACGTCAAATTCATTTATATCATCTTTTACAGAGGAAGAACTGGAATTATAAGAAATAAATGTTATTTTGGAGGAGTTTATGGATGTGTCATCGCGGCCTTTCACTCACAAACTTTACATAAAGTCCTTCGGACTTTATCCAGTTTGTGAGTAAGTCCGTCGCGTTTACACATCGATAACCTCCTCCAAAATTACTTTTATTCCTATAAAACATCATCTAAAGTAAGTGAGGACCGAATTGTCTTCCAAATCGAACATTCCTTTGACAATGGTAACATCGGATAAAAAACAAACAAAACAACGCAAAAAACAAAAAAACCAAAACAAAACAAACAAACACAGGCATAACATGAGCACGGAACAGAAAAGATGAACAATGCGAATCCAATAAAAACCATGAATGTGATCAGGCACACCGTAAGAATAGGCATATCCTGCTTCTTATAAGATACCCGGTTATATGTTAAGTTTCACGTCCTTCGCTAGTTTCAAAAGAGATGATCAAACGACTGTACTCTTAACATTCAAGTGCAGGTTGTTCTTGCTTTTTTATGCCCCAGATCGAAGATCGGAGGACATATTGTTTTTGTGCTGTCTGTCTGTCTGTCTGTTTGTCTGTGCGTTCGAAACTTTAACATTGTCTATAACTTTTCAACTATATAAGGTAGACTTTTGATACTTGACAAGTGTATAGGTCTAGTCAAGAGGAACACAAATATGCAAAAAATAGGTCAGGTCAAAGGTCAAGGTCACAGAGGTTAAAAAAGGGTGGATTTGACTGTTTTCTCATATTTGACTGTAGGATCCTTATTATTTATCGTATTGAGACGGGGTTTGTTTTTGTAATTGCCAATAAAATTGCGCAACTGGAATATGTCGACAGATTTGAGGTAGCATTTACCGTTTTTGAGAAACAAGAGGCCTAAAGGGGGAAAAATGGAAAAAAAATGATTTTTTTATCGGATCTTGGCCCCGAGATCAAGTCAGGTCAAAGGTCAAGGTCTCACAGGTTAAAAAGGCGTAAATTTGGCTGTAGAATCCTTATTATTTATTGTATTGAAACGAGGTTTGTTTGTTGTTATTCCTAATAAAATTGCACAACGAAGTATGTCGACAGATTTTGAGGTAGCATTTACCGTTTTTGAGAAACAAAAGGCCCAAAGGGGGACAAATGGGAAAAAATGATTTTTTTCAATTTTTTTTTCGAATCTTGAAGCAGTATTTTTCTGTAAGTTTCATATAGCATGTTTGAAAAGATATTTTAACAATTAAAATCATTTCTATAAACAAGAGTCAGAAGGTACTTCATCTGTTTCAGAATAAAGGAGTTAAATTGGGTGTCTTTATGGTGATAAACAACTTTTGAACTATGTAAGATAGACTTTTAATACTTGCCAAATGTATTGGTCTTGTCAGGAGGAACATAAATATGCCAAAAATAAGGTCAAAGGTCAAGGTCATAGGGGTCAAAAAGGGGTAAAATTGGGTATTTTCATATATTTTACTCTGGAATCTGGGAGCATATATAGTGTTTCACAAAGATGACAGCAACATGCTCACAATAAAAGTGTTTTGACGAATCTCAATGAATTGTCGATCGGTGTTTAGGATATAGCGCAATTTATTTGATTAAATAAAAAAAAATACAAGTCAGTTGTCTTGTCAGGCAGGATAAACACTACAGAATGTATATGGCTGCCACATATTTTTATCATCAATGACATCTAATTCATACATCAGAGCAAAAACATAGATACGCTCAGGGGTTGTATGTTATGTGTTAGTTACACAGATGTTATAAGCTGTAGAAGGAAATAAAACTTGATGCCAGATACGGTAAGGAAATGTTATGATTTTTTTACAATTAATCTCCTTGATTATAACTCATATAAGATTTACTCAACAAAAAAATCACAAAAAACACAAAAAAAAACACAAAATAAAAACAACAAAAAACAACAACAACAAAAAAAAACGAAAAAAAACCAAACGAAAGAGTTATTACACATGCGTAAAAACTGTTTCTGAGTAGAAGTGATCGATTTTATACGATTTTACAAAAACTGTTTCTACAGTACATATACGCGACTTTCGAGACAGAAACACTCGTGTAAATGAAAAGCGGAAACGATGGCCTCAAATACCAGTTAGACGGTGTGCCTTGATTCTTGACCTATTGAAATAAATATATACCAAGTCAAAACAAAATATTTATGAAATTGAAGTGTATTCTTAACAATTGTTTGTCCATGACAATTCTTTAACTGAATTTTAATTGACGAAAAACAATTAACCTGAAGCGCTACAAACCACCCTTAGCTCAATGGTGTTCATTAATTAGTGATTCTCCCTCAATGTATTTGATGTATTGATAATTCGTGTAGTATCAGAACTTTAATCCGGTTTGAACACGACTCAGAAGTTCTGTTTTGAAGATCGGATCTCCTTTTTTCAAATGACTTACTCTTTTACTGTTCAAATCCAGTACAAATGTTTTCAGATCAATGAATTTTTGCATATTCAAGATGTATTAAACAATGAAGATCGATACCCAAAGACCTTCTGCGAATAAATCAGCAATAACACTTTCAGTGTGTAACGCAGTCCTTTTTGCATTTACAGCAGATTTAATTAACCATGTATTCTGAACACTGTAGGTATTACCAGTTACTTTGATAACTTAGATAAGCCTGAGAGCTGAGGCTAGTGTTACGGAAACCATTTTTATTAGACTATCCTGTAATACTTAATCAATTATAGGCAGATGTAACCAAATATGAATGATTTTGTGCTTAGAATTTTTGTAACTTTTGGTTCACAGATATTATGTCTGAATATTTTTCTAGCAGAATTTAACGATGATTTCAATCACTAGACAGCTGATAAAGTTTACAATCTACGGGGTTTTGATTTCATGATAATTAAAGCTTCCTATTAATGATCATTTGTGTTGTATTAATATTGAAAGAATGTGGAGTAAATACCCATAAGACAAAGTTTCTACAAATAAATGGTAAAACAAAGCAATGGAAAAAACGTATGTATATACATAGAATATAGGACATTTTGTTTTTGATACGGACTTTATCACGGCCAGTATCAAGTGAGCCCGTTAGGGCGAGCTTAATGTGTTACGCCGTGATAAAAGTCCGTATCAAAAACAAAATGTCCTGACACTGCGCACGATGTTGGTGATAATTTTGGTAACGTCAAAAACCGACGTAAATCACCGTGAAATATCAAATTAACGTCCGAGTAATGCACATGTTGATGTTTGCTCCGATATACTATATTTTATGATTTTTTTATAACCCGGTAGGACATGAAAGCTATAAAAAAAGAACATTCATAATGTAAAACTCGACCTTCCCGTGTGGTAACTGATATTCAAGTTATTTTTTCATGTGTGTGTGTGTATTTTTTTTGTTTGTTTGTTTGTTTGTTTTTTGTCTGTTTTTGTGTGTGTGTGTGTGTTTTTTTTTTTTTTTTTTTTTTTTTTTNTCTTCAGCAACTGTGATGATTGTGCTTCTAGTTTTAGGCAGAAAGAGAGCTACTTGTTTTATTGTAAACACAATGTATTTGTATTTATATTTTGTTTTTTTGTGATACTCATTAATATTTGTATACTTCGGTTTCGGAATTTTTTTGTTTTTGTATTGAACAATTTTCTTATCTATTCATTTTACGCAAACATTCATTCACACTAGTTATGTCTCTATATAATATCTTGCCCGATAATTTTTTTTCATGACTGACCATTTAATTTAGGAGTCCTTTTTTTCGTGAGCAGCGCAAGTTCGCTGAACTCATTTTAATTTTTTATGCAGTTAATTTTTTTTATATTAAAAATGAACTGCGTATCTTCCAAATATTTTGTTCCTTAGACTCCTTGTTAAAATATGTTTCATCTAAAATCAGGCTTAACATAATGTTTCCATAAGAATACCAGACCCTATTGTAAATTTATTTTTCTTTCAATAGAAGTATTTGCTGAAAGTATTATTCGTTCTGTTAGGCCGTGTTCGGTCGAGGATTTTTTTTTATTGTTTTGAGTGTTCTTCTGGTCAAACTCCAATCACATTCACACTTGTAACAATATGGCTGCCCTTAAAGGGAAACTAAAGTAAAGAAATTCGTCGTTTAAATGTGATAGACAGTCTTGAAAATTTGACTGTCGACAGTTCTGTTTGGCACCCAAGAAGAATATGCATATTCCGTCAACATTCAGTTAAATAAATATTTACTTTCATAATATTTTATTGAAAATAAGCAAAAGGACTGGACACAAGTTATACAAAATAAATATACAAATAAATAATTATTCAAGCTCTGTCCTTAGCTAATTTTGGCTTCACTATTCAGATCATATTGGTAATTTGTTCTATGTCAGCTTTTACACATATTTCCGTATATGGATTTCCATATGGATAGATGAGATCTGCACTGAAGAGACACAAGTTGTCGAAATGCGCATATGCAGAAACTAAATTAACAGTAACTTCGGTTTTTTGTTAGTTGAATAATTAAAAGTTACTATATTTTTTATTAGGTATAAAGAAATAAAGCTGTTATAATTGATGTAATTATTTTGAAAGTAAAACATAACTATAATTTTCTTAAATATATTATAGTAGTCCGGAAAAGGGCTGCTTGTCACAAATTCCTTCCTTTTCAATTTTTCATGCCTGAAATTTTTCTTCTATGAACAAATACAGAGATATGGAGTAAATGTACATGGGGGGAAAATCCCTGTGATTAGGAAAATTGAACAACGCTTTCATTGTTGTTTTTTATCTTAAAGTCACCATGAGGCGTTCAACAAAGAGCAATCTCTCTTCCCTCATAGTAATTTCAAGACGGCCCCTGGCATGGGTTTGAGCGGGATTCACTCGCTAAAAAACGTTACATCCATGTCCACCGTTTTACATTCCTTTTGTCATGGATGCTGGGTCGTCAACAAGCATAACAAATCGGGCAAAAATTCTTACAAATCCGTTGCCCGACAAAGGGATTAATCGACAGCACAACATATAAACGATCACAGGACTGTCATGAGAACTTGGCAAGTAAAATCGGGAGATGTGGGCAATATATTTACAGATTGCGAAAAAAA
>MJUU01063967.1:110777-141242 GCA_002080025.1 Modiolus philippinarum
AAAAATAGTTTAATTTTCTAAAACAAGAAAGCCAAATGTTGAATTTTGATAGCGTATTCATACGAGAAATGCTCACATGAACAAGTACACCATAACTGACATAATAAAGAGAATACACCTCAAGCACGGGAAATTTTTTTTTACGATGCACGAGAGGAGACAAACTCCACGGTAAATGAGCAAATAAAGGGATATGGAGTAAATTTCTTGTACTTGGGAAAAATCTCTGTAAATACATGGTAAGATTAAGCAAATGGAAACTTTTATAAAGGTTGTCAAAACTGCCTCTCTTTTCTCGCCCCAACGATCTCGCCACATTCTTTCTTCTAAGTAAGACTAAATAAGCATTCCGTGGTCATTCATTTTCTATAACTTTTGTTTGGTTTTTGTCCATCAGGACTCGATGTTCTCTCTGTGAATACCGATCTTTTAAGGTGCACAAAGTTATTATAATGGTTTAATACGAGACTTTCGAGAGAGGAACTCTCGTTTAATTGAAAGGATCTCCTCGGATTACAGTCAGAAGGAATATTGGATTTCTAAACCTATTGAAATGAATATATTTTTCCTATATGAAAATTCCGTAACTAAATTAAAATTGACGGAAAAAATAACCGAAAGCGCTACAAATCGATTAAATATAAATCACCCTTAGCTCAACAATGTTCAGTGATTCCTTCTCAATGTATTGATGTATTGATTTTTTACGTATAAATTAGAACTGTTTTCGGAGTGATCATGATTCAAAGGTCCCATATTTGCATGTTCCAGATGCAATCTTTCCTGGATCCTATGCTAGGTAAATCACTGGCTAGAGTGTATGTCTGATAACAGCCGTTGAGCTGGTGCTGTTTTGGAAGATCAGTGTCCATATCATGTATGGCAACAGCCTACACACACATATATATAAATATATATGTTCCCACTGGCCTTGTTGCTGTATATTGGCAAGTCTGGATACCCATTCCCTCTCCTCTAGATGTTCCCCTCTCAGAAGTTGTAGTGTGCCTCTGGTATGGTCTATCATTTGTACGGTGACCCCTAGATGCTTTGTTGTGGGTCGTTTTAACCTGGATATGGGTATTGTCTTCTTGACATTTACCCCATTTCCTTTCTTTTTCATATTACTTTCTTTACAGCCTTCTTTGAATTTGGGTTGTTCCTTTTGCTCCTGTTAAAATGGGGAGTGAAATTCTGACCCAAAGACGCCCTTACATTATGTTTTCGCAGATAATTTGACGTGCAAATAAGATAATAATGGTAAAATGTCAAGCGGACCAGTAAAAAGAAGTCATATCTTAAAAACGAAAAAAAAAAAATTCTAACTAAAGAAAGGGAGAAAGAATTTTTATTCAGTTCAGAGAGTGGTAAACAAATCTCAGTTCATGAATTTTGTTAAATTTAATAAATCGTCCTTTCCAGCTTGAAAAAAAAAAATCAAGCCCACCCCGACTCAGAATTTTGAAGTTACGGAATCGGATGCAAAAAAATTATAGTGATTTAGTTTTTCTGGCGTTTTTGTTCGTTTTTATTTATTTGTTTTATCTTTGTCGTGTTGCTGCAATTTGTATTACATATGAAGTGCAGTGTTTGCGGATTTCTATACCCCCTCCTCTGCTTAAGCGGGGCGATAAATAGTGAAATGTATCCATCCGTCTGCACCTTGTTCTCTTTCAATCAGCACAATTTTCATCGGGCAAGATTGTATTACACTGTTCGTCTTTTTCGTAATTGTTATGTGTTTTCTTGTTTTCTGGTCATTTTAACTTAAAATTAGGTATCTGCTTATATATATATATATATCGGAAAAAAATTCTGTTTATAAATGAATTCGAATGAACGAATTAACACTCTCGCAGGGGACAAACTGCAATAACGTCACATAAAATGCTGTATAACGCTTTTTTGCGGTTTTGACGTTGATGGGACATTTTGGTAGACCGCCAACAAAGACGTATATCTAGAGCACTTTAAATATCTATCAACTGAAGTTTGTATTATATGAAATAATGGTACGAGGAATTTTATGAGGAGTTTGTCCAAATTCTACAACTATGAGGTGTTATTTCATTTTTTGTTGTCATGTTTTCATTACTTTCGAGAAAAAAATCGCATGCAGATGTGAATGGGACATTTTGGTAGACCATATAAATGCGGTCAGAACTTCACTAAAATCTTGTGTAGAAGGTTAAAAATTTCAAATCTTTCTTTTTTCCCTTTGGAAATTATTTTGGTTTGTTAATTTTATAAATAATTCTTTTTGTCGATTTTTTAAGATGTACGCTTCATATTTTATAAAAAGGACGTTACTTTTTATTTTGTGACATAATGCACAATAATGCGTTTTTTCTTTGTAAGACTTTCCATTTCACTTTAAACATCACAGTTTTTGCATTAAATGTTGTTCAACTAATCAGAGTACCATAACCAAGCGTAATTTTGAGATATGATATAGACTAGCGTACATTTTTCTACAATAATTTTTTGTTTGCATCCATCTCTGTACCAAAAAAATGCCGTGTGATGTGCGTTCCTTTTGATTGTACATGGACCTGTTTTTAAAAAAGAAAGATTTTAGACAACAGTAGCATACATTTTTCCCACGAATTCATTTCTGTATATATTAAAGTACTTAAATGAGGAATTCCGTGATTATTTGGATCAAAATGAATGTTATTTTGACATTTCTTTCATAAGTTATAGAAAATGATCAAAAAATATTTAAAAGAGATGCACAAAACTTTTACCGTTTCACATTGCGAATTTTCTTTTCTCACCTCACAAATCTATCACGTTCCTCTTTCAAAAGGAGGAAACATGAGGTTTCTACCTCTTTCAGATTGTCCGGGAGGAGTATTTCATGGTTGAAGATTCTACGTGTTACCGGTCTACATGGTTAAAATGACGTCAAAGTGCCAATATCAATGCAGTTATTTACACAGCTATCACTAAAAATAGCTTATTTTTTGTTCCAATATTTATTCAACATTATTGAAAGATCATTCACACTTTCATTTATTTGTTTTTGTTATTCCATTCTTTTATTCCACATTTCAAAGTTAATATCATAGATTTTTTCCAAACGTCACCAACACGACAAATAGTACCAAAACATGACGTCAGCATAGCAACCAGCACGTGACGCCTTCACAGTGACCCGATATTTTCGTGATAGTGTCAAGTTTAGTGATACTGAGAATATCAGTCTCTGTAGATCAAAGGAAATTCCTACAAATTACCGATAACATAAATATATAACTATCTTTGGTTGTATAATAGTATATTGGATCACAGACGGGTGTACGGTAATCCGGAATCTAGACAGGTTAGTCCGTTCCTGTTTGCCTTGAAAAGACCTAAGTGAGAGTAGCAGATGTACAAATAAGCAAAGTTTTAAAATGCGTTTTTTGATTTTGTAGTTTTAATTCGTATCTTTTCAACACGATTTCCTATGGGATACGAAATTGACTACGTTAGGTATTGTTGTCTTATTATTTTATTCTTACATCAAAGATTGATCATTTAGTTAGAAAATTGACATATTATCATGAATTGATGAAATAACTAAATACCGAAGTTACTGTGAATTTATTTTCTGTATATGCGCATTTCGACAACTTATGTCTCTTCAGTGCAGATAAATCGAAACGTTTTGAAGACCATAAACTCAAAGATGTTCAAGATGAACAATAGGATCTAAATGTAAAGCCAAAATCAGCTAAGGACAGAGCTTTGCATGAAGGAGATACTCCTTAGGTTTCAACAAAATTTACAAAGGTTCCAAATACAATCGGCTTTCGGGTCAACACTGACTACTGGGCTGGTGAATAGTCCTCGGAGACTAACAGTCCACCAGCAGAGGCATCGACCCAGTATAAACAAATAACTAATTATAAATACCGAAGTTACTGTGGATTTTTCTGCATATGCGCATTTCGACAAAAGGGTCAATTATAAATACAAAAACTGAAAACACTTTCTTCAGTGCAGCGACCCGTGTATTGCCTAAGACCATTAATAAATAACTATAATTGTGTACATTTTCTTTGTATTTTTGTAGCCCTACGTACATTGGAACTAGGACCAAATCATGAGTGCTAACAATGTTGTTGAAGAAGACCTTGATTCTCTTTCTGAATCAGAAGGTACTTTATTATAATTTCTCTTCTATTATTGGTTGAACAGCTGGATAATTGTGTTAGTACGTGTAGTATGTTCAACAAGATTAGCAAGTTGAGCAATTTGTTGTAAAAGCAGAACATAACCTTGACTGATCTTATTCATCTTCAAAGGTGGGCACACATTGGTTTTGTCAGAATTTTGTTTCTTATCCAACTCCGGAGATGCGGAAATAGCAAAAAATATCTAAAGTTTACATACATGTAAGTTCGCTTGTTAAGGGTTACAAGTTGAAAACAGTATTTGAAGATGTAAAACAAACCTGCCAAAGATGAAGGAAGTGTGATAAACAATTTTTGTCACACGCTAAAATATTTTTGAGGGTTATGGAATATGTTTGCCTTTTTGATGTTTCAATGTCATTTCATTATACGTCTTTTATCCATATAGTAATAACATGCCTAATATAAGGAATCCAAGCCGACATGAAACAATGGAACTGATACGAGCAGTTTTTTCTTGTATTTTTTTTTTAACAAAAGCTAATCAAATAAACATACTAGTATTTGTTTGCATGTCATTCATGTCGTATATACACATTATATGAACGATAAAATGATTTCCTAAGCTCGTTCCTTTAACGTGAATGAAAGGATATCAATTTACAGAAATTCATCCTCTATGTTTTTTTATTTCTATATCTGCAATCACTGCTGAGACATATTTTTTTCAATGAGAGGTAACTGGTGCGCTTTTAGCGGTTGGAACAGGAGCACTTTTATTATCACTTTTCGTCATTCCCGTGTCGACACCAGTCGGTCCAATGCCAATGCTGCAAGCATTGATGCAGAGCATGACTGGTACTAGTAATATGGCAGTAGATACAGCATCATCTCCAATCGCAGCAACGAATCCAACAGTGACTTGTCCTACTTGTAAGTTTATATACATTTATAATATTTCAAGCAGCTTTGTATATCAAAAGTACTCCCACTCAAATAAAACACACAAATTTTTAATACTGGAAATTTTTAAACAAAGAAAATGATAAAATAATAATTTTGCCAAAGCAATAAAGACATGATATCAACTATGCTTAAATTAATTGTTTACTTGTTGTTTAACTATTTTTTTACGTTTGCAAAACTTATGTCATCAAACTCTTAACTTTCAACGGCAACCCGAGCAATAAAAATATGGTCGGCTTTTTCAAGATTGTGGGAAGACCCAGGAGAACCCACTTTAATAAATCTCCAACCTGCGGCAGTGCGCTTTACAAATCTATCAAAGAAGCGAAGTCTCTATGGTTAGAGACATTACCGTGTTTCAATGCATATTTTAGATCTCATCAACACACCCTTTTTAGTAGTGGTCCGAAGAGGCCAATATGGGATTTTCGAAATAGGAGTTTTTTTGTGTTTTACGTCGTAAACAGGAGGGTAAAACTGGTACCAGACTGCATTCCTATCGGTTTCACGCATTCGCTTATTATGTTGATTACCCTCCTCCCGGGCACTTCTAATATAAAAATAGAATCATACCCAAATGTTCCCTATTGCAAAGCGTAATTGCTCATCTCATCCGACTGAATTCCTGTCTAGTGACAACTTACTTTTCCACACTTTTGCCTTATCCTATACACCGAACTGAACATTGTAATTGTTTACAAGTTTCAGAGTGTGTGTATATGTTAGCGGCAATAGGTGAAATTAGGCATTAAGTTAATGCCTAGTCATTAGAACTAAAGCCTATAATGAGCTTGGCATTAGGCTTAATGCCTAGGATTTAGGTCTAATGCCTGATTTTTGTTCATAAAAATTATTCTTATTGCCTGACTGCTCATTCATTAATTTTTGGCAATCAAAACATATAATTTTTAGAGCAAGTTCTATAATATAGAAAAATAAGTGCAGATACAACATTTAAGGAATAATTGAATTATGAAATAGAATAATTTATAAGTAAAAATACAACGGAAATCATTTTCACTTAATGTCAGGGGTAAATTTTCTGTCTGAAGTAAGCGAGGCTTGAAATGATAGTCTATAGAGACAAAGACGGAGTTGGAAATACAAAGAAAAAAAATGATTAAAAAATTACGACAGTTCGGTTAATGAAGTGAAATCTAATCCAGTGGTGTTAAAAACAAACTTGTGTTGTTAATGGGAAACGTCTGCTGTAAACGGGGAAACAGGTATCATATAAGATCTCGGTGACGACCTTAAAACTTCTTAAAGTTGAATTAAGGTAAAGGGTTATGTACTCTTGGTCAAGAGCCTACCGGTAAAGCAACAGAAATCTTGGAAGGAAGTCACTGAAGCCTTTATCAACTGTAAAGGATAACTTACCAACAAGTAAAGGAGTTTTTTGGTAGAAGCTTCTGTTACGCTAATGGGAATATAACAGTCAACATCGTCCATAGATCGAAAATTATGCTTGCAAAAGCTAATTTTGGTTAAAATTGTAAGTTTCATGTGATTTCCCATACTTAGAAACAGTTATTGAAATGTTCGACTAACTTACCTAAGCTGTAGTCTGTAGCAAAAGGCGATATCATAGCATGCATTTACTGGTATCTTAAAAAATTTCGAAAGTTAATCATGCAAATTTGAAATCAAAATTGCACTACTGTAAAAAGTGCCATCTTGTTTTTTCCGGTTTCAAAATAAATTTCATTTCGAGTTCTTAATTCTGAGTTGTCGGACAGTACATTTCACCTTATTTGAGACAATATAAATTACTTATTGCAGTTCCTATGAATTGCCCGGACTTGTCCAATCCAGCCAATGGAAATGTAGCTGTGTCATGTAACCCTCCTGCCTGTACAGCTACGTATACGTGTACTGCAGGCTTTGTTATAAACGGTAACAACGTACGAACATGTGTGTCGACAATTTATACTGGAAGTGCTCCTACTTGTGGTAGGTATGGTATCATGCATGAAAAGTCAAAGCTCTTCTTTATATTTAATCAAATTTCTTTTTTTTCCTTTCACATTCTAGAGTTTGGTTGTACAATTTTATGGTCAGTTTTACTTTGTGTGTATACTCCCATGTCCTAAAAGGATTGATAGGTAACTTAAAATGTCATATTGGTGATTCATTATACTAAGATTTAAGTACGGTTTCGTATCTGATACACTGCTTTGTCCCTAGTGGAATTACCAATTACAACCAAACGTCCAGGTCCCAGTTGTATGAAAGTGCCATTAGCCTAATGAATCATTAATTAACAATCCATTGGGCTAATGACGTCTTAATACACATTAGGCTAATGACACGTTCATACAACCAGGTCCAGAGCTTCACTGCTTGTCTGCATCAGATATTTCAGATAATAAAATGTTATTTTTATTTGATTGCAAGAATCATATCTATAGTTAAGAATAAGGGGCTGAAGTCCCCGTGCTTTCTATTTATTATAATAGCCATCACCTTTTAAACATTTTATTTCGAATGTTAAAATTTTTAAACGTCAATATATAATTTTAAGCTGTTTTCGAGTGACACCACATTAAGATAACAAATGTTCATATGAACATTTATTGATTTTGTTCAATAAAATATATCTCTTTTTCTCAATCAAGAGTACCTGAAGTCACTCTCAGTTTCACTGGAGTTCACACTGTGAGTGCCTTTGTTCTGAAACAACGGCAGTAGAATACCGAAGGAACAAAGCACAAGATTACACAAATCAAAGTCCAGAGACTAGGCAAAAGCAAGAACACCAAAAGACGGAAGACAAAAGACCACATGCCCACAAAACACACGAACATTACATATACAACACAAAAACCAAAGCACTAACAGTGTGAACTCTCAATAAACAAGAGTGACATCAGGTGCTCCGGAAGGGTAAGCATGTCCTGCTCTGTGAACAGCATCCGTCACACTGTCAGTGGGTCAATCCAGGGTAAAGTGAAAACCGGTAATGTCAAATCCGGGAAGAAGCGAATCTAGCTGAAAATGTCAGTTTTTATTTGTGACACTGACATTTCATATCTATCTATGATGTCGTGGTGACGGCCATAGGATTTCTGAAGGGACGAAAGTAACAAAGGCTGAACATATCCCTGACTCAGCAGTTTTTGTGACAGTGCTTTTGCTCTTTCCACAAAGTCACTGTATGTACTGCACGCTCTACAGTAACGAATTAATTGTGAAATATATACTCCATATGCTGGGGATGCAGGTACATTGTATATTGCTGCAGAGAAAGGGAAAGTTCACAATTGGAAAGTCAAAATCATCACGTTTGTCATATAATCTAGATTTCAGACGTCCATGTTCGTCAATGTATATTGAATGTTGTGATTTCTGTTTCTGTGCTTTGTGTCTGTCTTTCGTCGTTGTTTTTGTTTCTAGCGTCATTGTTTTCTGTGTTCTCGTTTCTGTCTTTGGTCTTCGATTTTTGTGAATTTCACTCCTTTGTTCCTTCGGTATTCTACTGCCGTTGTTTTTTAAGCAAGACATAATACATATACTTGATTTGGGGACTCTTTTTATTAGCCACAAGAGTTTGAAGCCACTTCACATTTTCGATTAATTTTGTAATATGAATTTGTATTGGTGACCTGTCATGAAGCAATGTGAATAAAATTATATTTTTTGTAAAAATTCTTCGCTTTCTGTATCGAACCGCTTTTTTTTTGAAGTGGTTGTCCTTGTCTTAAAAGAGATAAGAAAATTTTGAGAAAAAAAACGTACAAAATCATAAACCAGACGATAGATCTGTCTTACATCTTTTTCATTTATTGAGCAAGAAAGAGGCAAAAATCAAAATTACAGAATGCAAAACTAACTAAGCTGCACATGTATGTTTATGATATTTTGTTATTAGAAAAAATGTACTATCTTAAATTCCTTTTATTTCTCTAAAGATCATAATCAACGTAAGCACTTAAAAAAGATTTTTCTTACCCATCACAGAACCCTATATGGTTAAATAGTATTTGTTCTGTTATATAGTACTCATGACATGTCCAGATTTACCTGAACCAGCCAATGGTACCGTTTTTACTATATGTAACTTCGGGCGAAGAACGTGTCAGGCTGCATATGATTGTGTCACAGGCCAGGTCATAGAAGGGAATTCATCACGTAACTGTACATCTGCGGTTTGGGATGGAAGTGATCCGATATGTGGTAAGGAGAAAAATGTTATCACACAATTAATAAGAGGAAAGATTTTGGTAATTATCCATGGTACAAAATTATTACAAGCAAATCTGGAACAAAGAAATGTTAATGTTATTCCTTCACTTAAATAACAAATTAACAAAGTTACTGTTCATTTAGTTTCTTCATATGTGCATTTCGACAACATACATGTATGCTCCTTCTGTGCAGATCAAATAAAACATTTGGAAATCCATATACCGAAATATGTGTAAAAGCTGATAGAGAACAAATTACCAAAATTGGATAGGATCTAAATAGTAAAGCCAAAATAAGCTAAGGAAAGAGCTATGCGAGAGGGAGATACTCCTTAGGTTTGAACAAAAGTTTGTTTAATCTAGATATTGCAAGTTTCCAAATAAAATCGGTTTTCGGGCCAGCAACGAAGTACTGGCTACTGGGTTGGGGAATACCCTAGAAGACTAAAAGTCAACCAGCAGAGGCATCTGCCAGGTGGTAATAAATAACTAAATACCGATGTTACTGTTAATTTAGTTTCTGCATATGCGCATTTCGACAACGTCAGTCCAGATCAAATCAGAACTTAAAACTAGGAGAATGGGCTCACGTTATTCTGTAGGGCAGGGCAACTGGTGAGTACTAAGAGTGTTTTATGAGTAAAATGATTATTGTATAAGTCCATAGCCGTAGTGAAAATCAGTAAAAATGTCACGAGTTCTAAACAAGGCAGGAGGATTAATTTAGTTGCGGAACTTGTCCTGCAAAGACTTTAATCTACTGCTTTGATCGACAATATTGACATTGTATTTATATTCAAAACGGTCGATTATTATATAAATATTCCATTAAAAACCTCCGAGAATATAAATGGAAAGAAATGTTTATCAGAGATTCATCCGAATATTGTCCACATGTCACATGAAAACCTGTATCTAATGAATATTTTACCGAGTATAATGCCCTTTCCATAAAGTGTTGTTACCTTTGCCTTGATTTACACACTAACATCAAGTGGGACTATGAACACTCTTCGCCTCAGGTTATCACTCGTTCGACCGGCTAGGGATACGCAACTTAAACCCTGATTAAATTTTTGTTTCAACAGAATAAGTGTCACAGAAAAACAATGAGCTAGTTAAATATGAACAGTGTTTATGATGAATGCTACATCAAATAAACAACTAAATGACCAACACTTCCCGAGTTTGGTTGATAACCGGAAGTATTTCTTTGTACTTAAATGCTGAAACAAAGGAGGAGGACCGGACTGAATGCGTTTTTAAAAAGGCCTATTGCTTGTATGTCAATATGCATTGCTGAAAAAAAAAACGGGAATTAATACACATCAAAAACGCACTTGAAACAATAACTACAACACATGTATAAAATAAAAAAGATAACAGGAAACACCTACAATGGTCGAAAAACATAGCCACATGCCAAAAAGTAAATAGGAACTGCACAAGAAAAAAACACAATAAAAATACAAAAGACAAACGTAAACAACGATAGGAACTCGGGACAGCCGGACTTGGTACCGGCACTAGCAAAAGCCAGTCACATGTTATTCATGTTTTAACCACGTTCAGTCTGATTTATAACAAATACATATTGTTACGTTCAGCAGATAATATAGAGGTCTTGTCTGTGCAATAACGATGCTGTATTCAAAGTATTAATTTCTGTATATCATTCTTAGTGGTTTTTTGTCTCAAATTCTAAAGTATTAATTGCAATTCTATTAACTTAAGAACTTGACTTTTTTTGCTGTTTCTGCAGTCATACCTTAACATCGACATCGGATAGATTTGACACTGCCAATCAAATACCAACCATTAACACAGTTCATCACATATGTAATTTACAATAAATTGTGAGCTCTTTATAGATATCCTGTCTTCTTCAAGATCATAGTTTTTCAATTTAATTTTAAAGCATTTGAAGAGAACTCATTTTCCACCAAAAAATGTAATGGTTTGTGGACCAAATAACGCAATTGATGATGGTCTTCCTTTAACACGGTCTACAAGTGAATGAAGTAAAAACGGTTAAATGAGAAAAGAAATAATTTCTTATGGTTATTTGTTCTCTATCAGCTTTTACACTTTTTTTTGGTTAATGGACTTCCAAATGTTTCGGTTGAATCTGCAATGATGAGACATAAGTTGTCGAATTGCGCATATGCAGAAAACAAATTAACAGTAACTTCGGTATTGTGTTATTCATTTCTTATTTCTCTATGCTTCATTGAATCGTCGCAATAAAATGTTATTTGTTCCAATATAATATATAATTGAGACAGCAAAATTTCAGAGTACAATAGTTTTCTGCTGTAGGTTGCATACCTCAAGAACACAATTTTTTCATTCATATAACTAATCTGTGAAATCAAAATGATACAAGCTTTTGCCAAATAAGCATTGTAATCGGTTTTTATGTTAAATAACATAATTTTCATTATGAAGAAGAAAGAAATGATAATTAGATTTTTTAAAACATGCTTTAAAAATAACTGCATGTAGTCAATGAGCACACTCAGTAAAAACTTCCGGAAAAAAAATTGCTTTGTTCTACTCCAAGCCCTACCTTCCCGATATTTACATTACACCTGCTCACTGACCGGTCTGCAGTTATCGTGAAAAGGTCTATAATAAAATTAGCGTACACAGTTATCCAGAGCTTAAAGCTTAAATGATAAAGGCAAAAAGGCGAAGCTAGTGCAGGATCACCGACACATTGGCAACTGCAATGGTCCTGGGTTGGTACAGGCATTTCAAAAGAAATGGGAGTTAAACCGGATTAATTGCTCGACAGACCCCCCCCCCCCCCCATTTTCATTGTGGTTGTGTCCGGTAGCAACTAAACAGCACTTTCTTTTTAAAAGTCGTAGACAGTGAAGAGAAATATTGACCCCGCTACAAAGTAAAAAAATTTATCACATCTTTCCACAAGATACTGGTATCTAATAAAGATTCTAATATGGCGTCCTTCAAACGCTTTGAGAACAAAACAGGTGACGTCAAAATACGAATACCGGACGTCATAATCTCAACCGTAAATAGTTCAAACGGGAATAACACTTTTTTATTAATTTTATCCGTAAACAATGTTTAATGTTGAACAAAGAATGGATAAAAATAATTTTTTTACAACTTTTATATGCTTGGTATGTTGTTTCATGGTCTATTTCGCTTAATTTCTACGAACAAAATGGCAATTGAAAATATCTTCTTAGTACCGCTTCAAATTTGCAGAACATTTCTTAATCATATTAGAATAGAAATAAATGCAATTGGGCTCTATTCTAAATAGAACATGGTAAGACCTTAAATTTGTCATCATTTAATTCCTCTCTATCGCTCGGTATAAAATATCGACAAATATAAGGTCGTACAATGTTCTAATTAGCATAGAACCCGCTTACAATAATGTATTTCTTATTCTTTTTATGATCGTATGAGATGGAATTAATAATGAAAGGATATCGATTTAATGCACATGAGACAAAATCTCCTTAACATTGTGCGATGTCAAACCTCACTTTAAGTTCAAGATGGTCCTCAGCATCGGTTTGAATGAGATTCATTGCTAAATGTCGAGCTACGCTACAGCAATGTAACCCTTTCATCATGGATGCCGTTGTCAACAAACATGAGTTGTCAACAAACTGGCAAAGTGCTCTTGCAATTGCTGTCATCAGTTGACCCCACCCCCACCACAAACAAATCTCTATTGCAGTTAGAGTTAACATTTGTGTTATGGTCTCATGATCATTTACTCCATATCCTTTCGTAAAAGAGGTGTTTGTCTTTTAATGCAATGTGGAGTTGGTCAAACAATTCCCCGTGTAAGAGATGTATGCTCTTTAGTTTTTTAGTTCATGTACTTGTACATGAGATTATATCTCATGTAAACACTTTCTTCAATTACTACTATCTAAATTTATGTAAATTCTAAAATCTAAGGTTAACTCACTCCATCCTAGTTTTGTCCTAAACTATATTTCATATTACTGATTATTCGGATTTCGTTTGGTTTTGCGCATTTTAAACATTTTTTGCAATTATGGATTTCCTATGTTTGGGTCCTAGTGCTGCTGATGAGGAATAAAGTTCCGAAGTGGCCATACAGCTCATTGAATTATTGCAGTTGGAGTTAACATATATGTTATGGTCTCATTTTCATTTACTCCATATCCTTTTGTGAAATATCTGTAGGCGAACACAACATTTAAACAACCACAGAAATTTATCATTTTTTTTTATAGAATGATACTATGTCAGCGAAAATAGCATCAGATGTTTATCTTTCCCGATCATATTCGGTGGAATTAAGAAGGCTGGACCAATAATTTTCCAGCGTTTTCTGTGCAAGTCAACGGTCGTCATAAGAATTGTGGACAAACACATTTTTTTTCCATAATTTTCTCTACTAGTCAAAAATCATTATAAGAATTCTGGACAAATTGTTTGACATCGATTTCTCTGCTAGTCAACATTTATCATTAGAAATCTCGACAATTTTTTTCCATCGTTCTTTCTGCTAGTCAATAGTCATAATAAGAATGCTGGACAAATTATTTTCCATCGTTCTCTCTGCTAGTCATCGGTCATCTTAGAATGCTGGACTTATTACCTTTTCCATCATTCTCTTTGCTAGTCATCAAAGAGTCAAACATCACGACAAATGTTCAGACAGTATTTTAGCTACATATTTGCAAATTCTATTACACTTACTACAGGAAAAAAAACAAATGGCTTGCTGGAGAACTACTAGCGAAATATGCATTACTGGGAGAAACTATGAAAAAAAACACATTTTGATGCGGTAACATCTTTTCTTATCACTGATGTCAGTTATAAAAGCAGGTGTTCCGTGCATGCAATTTATAAGACGGCACACAAAAGATATCATGTTGTATATTGTATGTTACATTATTCAAAATATAATTTCGATTACTAATTTGTATATATCTGAAATGTATCTTATCTAAAAAACAATATGTATTAGATTACACAACATTTATAAAAGTACAAAAAATGTACTACTGAAGTGTCCATGGAAAAGTACTGTTGAGACAGAAACTGATATTTTCAGTAATAAACCATCTAAGAAAGGATCAATATTTTAGAACCGAATAACACTGAAATTGAGACTTTTCATTGATGTTGTAAAGTGTGCCATTCGTTAAACAGATTTCCATGACACTTATATACCCTACCAGTCCAAATATATGTTGAAATTCAGGGAATACTATCAGAACAATTGGAAACTTTAATTAATTACATCTCTAAATCGAAACATATGATAATATGCATGCAGTTTAAACTGGTTAGATTGATTGGATAACACTAAATAGTGCAGTGCATATAAAGTGAACAACTTAATACGAAACTTTTTTGTCAATCTTTTATTTAGTTGTTTTATTCATAAAACATCTTTTTGCAACAAAATGAAATGGATACAAGCTTTTCCAGCTGATAATGTTTTCTCTTTTGTATAAATATAGTACAAAGTCCATCCTACTAATGGACATTTGATATAGCATAAAGAGCATGCAGGAACAGTAGCATTATGAACGTATTTGTTAGCAATGATTTCATGATTGCATGTATTCCTTACGTCTCAAAATTTTAACTATGTGTAAGTAGTATATGAGTACAGTTCACCGCGGATTTTACGTGGTGGTGCCGGAAGTGACGTCACCGGAAGTGGCGTACACCGGAAAAGCCATGTCCAAAAGTCACGTGACCGGAAGCGGAAGTCATGTGACCGGATGTAGCCCTAAATGAGTCCCTATTCGGCCATATTAACCGGAAATGACGTATTGGAAGATCCCATGACCCCGCAGGACTCTTGTATGACCTTACTACAGTGTAGCCGGAAGTGGATGTAGGCCATGTGTAAACCAGAAGTAGGTGTGTATCTACTCTAAGTAGCCATATTGACCAGAAATGACCTGGTAAATAGCAAATAGAGCATGCAGCAACAGTAGGATTATTTATTTTTTTACTGATTTCTTCATATTTATTGCAAACGAGGCAGTAGAATACCGAAGTAACAAAGGAGTAGTTTTTGCAAAAATCGAAGTCCAAAGACAGCAAAAACGAGAACACAGGCAACAATGACGTTAGACAACTACAAAGCACAGAAATGAAAAACAACATTCAAAAACAAGCAACTGACAGTGTGAACTTCCATGAAACTGAGAGTGACATCATGTGCTCTGGAAGGTCAGGAGTGTCCTGCCGTGCATACAGCATCCGTCACACTGCCAATGAGGCATCAATGGTTTTGAAAGATCTATTTGGTGGCTGATTGGTTAATGTCATTTTCTAACCCGTAGATAAAACAAATCAAAATTCATGGTACATGTTGTATCTCTTACCCTCAAGGCACTCACATTGTGAATTCCCATGAAATTGAGAGTTACACCCGGTGCTCCGGAAGGTTAAGCATGTCCTGCTCTGCTTAAAGCACCCGTTACACTGCCAGTGATCGAGGCACAAATGGTTTTTAGAGATCTATTTGGTGGCTGATTTGTTAATGTCATTTTCTAACCCCAAGACAAAACCAATTAAAATCAATGGTACGTGTTACTTCTCTAACTTCAAACAATACCAAGTTAAAAATTTGGAAAGCTGTTGATTTCTTTGGAAATCAGACAAAAGCAAGGACAAATCGGTACCACAAACATTACTGACAAATACAAAACTAAAATGCAACAGAAGAAATGATCATTGTAACTTGAATAAAACACTACACTCTTTAACTAAACAGTTAATTCGGCATAGAGTGCAGTTTCCTACACAGGTTGTCGAATATTGGTCGCGACAAGGTTTTCAGTATTATAACCTGATTACCCCCCAAGATAGACAGTGAAATCTTAACTTCATTTGAAAACTCAACCGACAGATTCAGACGCCGGGTGATTTATAACAGACTTTTAAAAAATGAATATTTTTGTAGGACTGATGAACATATACATATTGGTCAAATTACACAAAAACTTGAAAGCAGTGGATCTCAAAAATGGGTTCACACTTTGAGTGACTTGGTTTTTTAGTTGTGTTTAAAATTTCTGTGCTTTGTAGCTGTCTACCGCCTTTGTTTTCTCTGTTCTCGTCTTTGCCATGTCTATGGACGTCGATTTTTGTAAATATCACTCCTTTGATCCTTCGGTATTCTATTGCTGTTGTTCAGTAGAAAATAAATTTGTTTCAATAAGTTTCTACCGTAGATATGGTTTAAATCTGATCCAGCCTAGTATTTTACATTTGATGGATAAAGTATCTAAAAATTCTTGTTAACACATTGACCCTCTTCTAATTACAAACAACTAAATACTGAATTAATCAAAGTGTTTGATTAATAGATTGCTTGATTTGATAGAGTTTATGTCCAGTGAGCAATATTTCAGTCATAACAGAGGGAGAAGAATAAATCAATAAAATACAAGTAAAAGAAGAAATAAATAAAGGTGGAAAGGACAATCGGGGCAATGAGTTTTCATCACCAATTGAAAAGAGATAAGGTCGGAAAATTAAACCATCTATACCGCCTGGAAAGGCTGAACCCTTTGGAAAAATATAGAAGGGATATTTATACTGCATGGAGCGTGGCTCTTCTCCAAACAGTTTTTCTACAACTGTTCACGGCTTGGAATTTTGTATAATGGCTGAACTGATGGACAAACCCCCTCCCTATCCACCACCTCAGGACGCGCTCGGTGGCTCTGTAGACAGAGCCCCTAAAACATATTAATTTGATGTGTCATAATGTTTGAGTTAAAAAAATTGAAATCAATGTCAATGCTTCTGTACAATTGTTACCTAAAATTTATCTCCGACCGAAATAAGCAAAATTGCTAACGAACCTATGTCAATTTTAGCAATTCAACATTTTGTATACAATGAGCAACTCCCCACTAGCTGTACACTCGACTAATCAATTCATCAATCGAGAGACTGCCACAATATATGTAAACATATTGATGATTGATTCGAATATATGCAGGTATTTAAGAGTTACTAATCTTTCTGAAATGAGAACTCTATATTAATACGGTCTTCATATTCATTGCTCCCAAAATTATTAATGTAAACAACACCTTGCCTAACATGATACATGGTATGAAATAAACATAAAATTTCACAAGTTATTGGATGGAAATCGTTTTGCAAAGGACTGATGAACAAACGGACGGACAGACGAATGAGGAAATCGCATAACATCTGGCCAAATCAACGTGGATCCTTTTAAACACTTGCACATTATGTTTTAACACGTTGTTGCCATCAAATGATTACCAAGTTAAAGTAGATGAGTTAGGCAATGTCCAAGTTTATAATTGATAATTATACCTTTATAATTGATAACATAATATACCTTTTAGAATCAGATATATTATTAATATACATGTATACACGGCTGAGGAAGATATTAATGTAAAAGATGCTCTTCTTACAATGAAGTCAAGTGTGGATTTCAATGTATATATCAAATGACGATGACACAGTTTATAAAAGGTCGGAGCGAGGCGTCATTTCATCATTTCTCTTTTTATAAGTAAGCTGAAAATTTAACAAAATTTTAAAATGAGGTACATTATGTTTGTTTTATTAGCGTTTTATGCGTTGGGATTTGAGACAAGAGATGTCGCTCAAACAACTGCGGAGAAGAGGTACTTCAGATTGCAACTTGTGATATACTGTAGCTTAAATGAAAAACACTGGTACAAATTAACGAGACAGTTGGCAAGTATTTGTGAGCGTGCTTCAGTCTGTAAATGCAAAATATATAACATGTGAACAATCTTCAATGAATCTGTACCTGTTGTCCTGTTGTATACTTATTATCATCTCTCAACGATCTTCGAGCAGTGTTCGCTACGTGTGTCAAGAAGCCTAAAAAAGTCAACATATTCCTGTGTGTTAAATTGTGTCAACGAATTTCTACAAGTTACTTGAACGCTTACACGTGTCAACCAGACTAAAAATATACTTTTTTCCTGAACACGTATCTTGTTTTACAATGTTAGGTGGAGCAATGATGTTTATTCTTGTAGACTTATATGTCGATGAGTTGAACATTTTTCGGTGCCTTTCATCCAAAAAATGTATTACTGTACACGAACAACTGTGAGTAATTTTAGGAATTAAAGCAATACTGTGTCAGTGGCTTTTGAACAGGCATTTGGCAACAAACTTCATCCAATAACAAGCTTTTTCTCTACGGAGAAGTTCATGATACTTTGTGAAAATTCTAGCCGTAGAATCTTATGTATTTTCATTTGGTAGTTTGAGTGCGGTTGTAATGGAACGGATGGAAATTTGAACACACTTTCTAAGACTTTTTAATGACAAAAGAAATCGAATTTCCTTGACGATACGACAAGTTTTGTTTATGTTAGTACAATAAAGACAAAACTTACGGTAAGGTTTAATTTTCCCACCATCTCTGTCTGATCAAGATTTACCTACTCTATGCATTTGCTCACTGGTAATCTTTCATACAATGTAGTTCAATATCTGATTCCATGTTTTTATTGAAGTCCCTACCTTCTTGTTATATATTGTAAGGATTGATATTGAGATGCATTGAGTAAGAAATTGATTTGTACAATGTGTTTTAGTTTTTCCTTAATAGATATTTAACGAAACCTTCATTCTTTAGAAGATAGCAGAAATCCTTACAAAAAAAACTCATTGCCTTTTTTCGCTCGACTCAAACACAAAGCAAGGATACTGTGCGAGAAAAAATACTTAATGAACAAATAACTGAGAACAAATCTTAAAACACATGTTAATACGTCCTTTTCGAGATAAAGATCTACTACGGGACCACATGCTTATTTTAGCACTTTGTCACGTCTTCCGCTTTGTACTTGTTGTAAATAACAATATCATATTGGACAAGTTCCACTTATATAATGTTGTAAAAAGTCATATTTTTTTTTCTTTTTTAATATGAAGCTTTAATTTGTTTCAATCACAGGGACAGCGCCTTTTATTGATATATTGCGAGTTGTAGACTTCTCCATATAATGGATATAGTAAATACAGCATGCAGCAACAGTAGGATTATTTGTATTTCATTGATATTTTCATATTTATTGCAAACGAGGAAAAAATTATCATTGTAACTTGAATAAGGGCGAAACGGTTATTTGCGGAAATTAAGCTTTCAAACGCTACACTCTTTATCTTTACAGCTGAGTCGGCATGGGGTGTAAAGTCTCAACAGAGTTTGTCGAAAATTGGTCGCGGCCAGGTTTTCAGTATTATAACCTGATTACCCCAAGATATATATAGACAGTGAAATCCTCTATCTCCATTTGAAAAATCAACCGACAGCTCTGAAAACTCAACCCTTGAAAACAGATTCAGACGCTGGATGATTTATTACAAAGACTTTAAAAATGCATAATATTGTAGGACTGATGAACATAACCATTATTACACAAAAACTTGAAAGTAGTGGATCTCAAAAATGGGTTCACACTGTGAGTGCCTTGGTTATGTATGTTGTAATTTTATTTCTGTGCTTTGTAGCCGTCTAACGTCATTGTTTTCTGTGTTCTCGTTTTTGCCATGTCTCTGGACTTCGATTTTTGTAAATATCGCTCATTTGTTCCTTCGGTATTTTACTGCCGTTGTGTAGTAGAATATAGAGTTGAAAAAACAGCTTTTTGTACTAGGAATGAACAGGAATCACGGAAAAAGTTTCAACAAGTTTTTTACCGTAGATATGGTTTAAATCTATTCCAGCCTAACATTGTAGAACTGGTGGATGAAGAATTCACACATTGACCCTCTTTTAATATCAATCAAGTAAATACTAAAGTAATCATAGTGTTTGTTTGATTGATTGATTAGATAGAGCTTTACGTCCATTGAGCAATATTTCTGCTATATTAGGAGGAAATGAAGTAAATGTATACAAAATACAAGTAAAAGTAGGAAGAAATAAAGGCTGAAAGACAATAGGAGCAACGAGTTTACATTACCACTGGAAAAGGGGAGAAATGGATAGGGCCAGGAAATAGCCTTCTAAACTGCCTGAGGAAGGCTTCACCCTTTAGAAAAATGTAGAAGAGATTTTATACTGCATAGAGCGTGGCGTTCCGTCACACAGTTCGTCTACAACGGTTCGCCGCATCGCTTTCCGTATGATAACTGAACTGCTGGATTAACACCCCTCACCCGCATACATGATATCTCTATCCACCAATTCTGGACGCACACGGCGGCTCTATAGATGGAGACCCTAAGACTTATTCATGTGCCGTGTCATAATGTTTATGAAAAAGTTGAAATTTTTCATTCATCTTAATGTTTCCATACAATTGTTACCTAAAATTTTTCTTCGACCAAAATAAGCAAAATTACTAACGAACCAATGTCAAATTGAAACTATTTGTGATTATGTATACAATGAGCAACTCCCCAGTAGCTGTACACTTGATATCAATACATGTTTATCAATCGAGAGGCTGCCACATTATGTGTTAACAGGTGGATGATAAATTCGAATTATTCGAATATATGCAAGTACTTATATTAAGTTGCTAATCTTTCTGTAATGAAAATTCTATACTAATACAGTCTTCATATTAATGGCTCCAAACATTATTCTTGCAGATGACGCCTTGCCTTGAAATTAATTTTCATTTACATGATATGAATTATATATGAAAGATCACAGACTGCTTCGTTCACAAGTAATTGGACGAAAATATTTTAGGGACGGACGGGTGAATAGACGGACGGACAGACGAACGGCCAATTCAACGTGGATCCTCATTAAGTTTTAACATTTTGTTACCCTTCCGGAGCACCTGATGTCACTCCCGGTTTTCATGGGAGTTCACACTATGAGTGCCTTAGTTCTTAATGTTATCTTTTTATTTCCGTGCATCGTAGCTGCCTCACGCGCTTGTTTTGTCTTTGTTTTTATCTGTTACCGTTTTTGCCGATTTTTGTAGTCATCGCTTCGCTTGTTCCTTCGGTATTCTACTGCCGTTGTTTGTTGACATGCAATGATTACCAAGTTAAAAGTACTTAAGTACTGCAATGTCCAAGTTTATAATTGATAACATGATACCTTTTTAGAATCAGATATGTTATTAATATACATGAATAGATGACTGGGGAAATTATTAATGTAAATGATGCATTTCTTAAAATTAAGTCCAGTGTTGATTTCAATGTCGATATCACATGATGATGACACAGTTTATAAATAGGTCGGATCGAGTTGTCATTTTATTATTTCTTTTCTGTAAGTAAGCTAAAAATTTAAGCAAATTATAAAATATCGGACATTGTGTTTGTTTTATCAGCGTTTTATGAGTTTAAATTTGAGACAAGAGATGTCCCTCTACCAACTAAACAGAAGAGGTTCTTCAGATTGCAACTTTAATTGTGATCTACTGTAGCTTAAATAAAAAATATTGGTACAAATTAACGAAACAGTTGGCGAGTATGTGTGAACGTGCTTCAGTCTGTAAATGTACAATATATAACATGTGAAAAAACTTCAATGAATATGCTATTGTTTTCCTGCTGTATGCTTATTATCATCTCTCAATGATCTTCGAACAGTAGCTAGTTTTGTGTTCTCTACGTGTGTCTAGAAGCTTCAAACAGTCAACATATTCCTGTATGTTAAATTGTGTCAACGAGTTTCTACACGTTACTATATTCTTGTTCGCCTACACTTAAAATATACTTTTTTACATGAACACTTATCTTGTTTTACGGTGTTAGGTGCACCAATTATGTTTATTCCTGTAGATTTATATGTCGATGAGTTTAACATTTTTCGGTGACTTTAATTCAAAAAATGTATAACTGTACACGAACAGCTGTAAACGATTTTAGGATTGAAAGCAAAAACGTGTCAGTTGCATTTCTCCACTACTACATATGTCAACGAACTTCATTAAATAACATGTTTTCTCTGTGCTGAAATATATAATACTTTGTGGAAATATTTATTTAGATTTCTAGCCGCTGCATCTTGTGTAGTTTCATTTAGTAGAGTGACTTGCGGTGGATATGGAACAGATGTAAGTTTTTAACACACTATCGTAGAATTTATATGACAAAAGAAATCGAATTTTAATGACGATACGGCAAGTTTTGCTAGGTTAGTACAATAAAGACTAAACTTTTTAACGGAAAGGTTTAATTTTTTCACCATCTCTGTCTGATTAAGAACAACCTACACTATGCATGTTTGCTCACTGAATGTCGTTCATACCTGGAAGTTTCATTGCTGATTCCACATTTTCGTTTAAGTCCCTACTTTCTTGTTCATGTAATGCAAGGATTGATATTGAAATGTCTTGAGCAAGAATTATCAATAAAAATTGAATAGTACAATGTGTTTTAGTTTTTCCTTAATAGAAATTCAACTAAACCTTCTTTATAAAGAAGGTAGCAGAAATGCCTAAACAAAAAAAAATAACCTTTTATGCTCGACTTAAAAAATAAAGATACTTTGCGAGAAAGAAACTACTAAATGAACAAATACAAGATAAAAGGATATGGGGTAGAAGTACATGGGTCATAAACCATATAAATACACGGTAAGATTAAGCCAAGGGAACAATGCTATCATTGTTGTTCTTCATCTTGAAGTCACCATGAGACTTCCTACAAAGAGCAAACCCTCCTACCTCATAGTCAGTTCAAGACGGCTTTTAGCATCGGTTTTGAGCACAATTTCCCTGCTAAATATCAAACAACGGTACATCCATATGTCATGGATTCAGGTCGTCAACAAACATCGGGGAAAGTACTCTTACAAAAAATGTCATCCGATGCCCGAGAAAGGGACCAATAGACAAAACAAAAATAAACCGATTGTAAAATAAATCTAGTTTTTCATCCAGCCTTTAAGAACCTTTAGGTGGGCTAGGAATTTTTGTTTATATTTATGACGTCATTTATCGTTCATTAAAAATCTATGAGACGCCTTTTGTTAGCCAGGTTCCTGTAGAAACAACAAATATCATGACTAAGCTTCATATATCCAAAAGTTGGGATTGTTGTGCCATTTTAAACTTTCACAGGCATATATGCAATTGTACCTGCACTTAGCTAATTAACATTATTAATTACGGATTCGCCGTTTCTGTCATTGTTCCGAAATTATACATGTTTTGTGTGTCAACAGGAAGAAAAAAACGACACAGAAAATAAACAACATCATTTTAAATTTTTTAGCGCTACAGATGGGTGATTTACCATAGAAATGTTGAGAATGACGAAGATAAACATACAACAAGCAGTGGGCAGCAGTAAACAATTGGTCAGTCCAATCTTTAAGAAAGTAATTGTTTGTTTTGTTTTTTGTCGGAGTTTTCAAACTTACAATTTTCTTCACCGAGCGGCCTATTCACATCAAGGATATTGGATCAGTAGGCCGAGACAGGTCAGTCATTACTTTTTATTTTGACTTTCTTAGACAATAAATGATAAAAATATCTCCCTACGGCTATACATGTGATATGGTTAATAGACCATTTTCATATCCATTACTTGTCCCGACTTTGATTCCGTTTTTATAGGGAAGTAACCTACTGACCCGACAGTCTGGTTTACGGTTCCATAGTAAAAAGGGGCAGCAGTAAAGTTCGAATATGAAGACATCTATTATCAGGGTAGGGGTAATATCTTGATTGTCTTTAGAAAAAATATTTCAAATTATTTGTGTACTTACTAAAGTGAAAATCTTATCAGTTTCGAAGATAAATATTTACTGATCTTCCTATACCTAATGAGACCGAAAACCAGGTTGTCGGATGTTAGCGAGTAACGTCCCTTTGAAAAACTTGCTAAAATGGCGGCCATCCCGTAAATATGAAAATCGTATATTGTTGAGACAAAATCATGTACTAGGATGTAGATGACATTTTCACGGTATGCATGTGTGTCATATCTGTTTTTTTTTTGTTTTAGCATTCTTGAATATATATACTATGTAGATTATGTTGCATCAAGGTCTGAAAAATAAAAAAGAAAGAAAACATAAAAGTCGATGAACGAAAAGTAAGAATTTGGCTTGCATGCACTAAAACACAGTGAAATAAGGGCATCAATCAATCACGGAAAACTGGAAAATGAATATCATGATGAAAATAATCCTTTTAATACCACCTACAATAAACATATATTCAGTCAGTCACAAAGCACTGTGCACAATGGACCAATTAAAAATTGCATTCTGGGATTGTGATTGTTCACGACGGCGCTGATTAGTCCAGTCATTCTAGCTCAAATTTGGCCAAACCTCAAACTAATTGCAACAGAAAGTATTTAATGTTTATTGTTTATTTAATGTATTGTCTTAAACATATAAAAAATCCATTTTGGGGTAAAAATATCGTTTTCTGAAGAAAAATCATGAAAAACTGGAAATTGTAGAAATAAGCCACTAGTCAGTACTAAGAGAATATATTTTAAAAATATTTATTAAATTAGAGAGTAGCTTTGAAGATATAAATACCTGAGGAAATATTCCAATAAAATTTTCACATTTTTGGGGATAAAATGCGTTTTCAAGTAAAAGTGGCAGAAAACTGGAAATTTCAGAAAAATGCAAAAGTCAAAGGTTAGAGAAAATATTTAAAAAAAAATTGTTAAATTAATGAGTTGTTATGAACATATAAGTACAAATTCAAATATTTAAAATTGAATTTTTACAATTGTGGGGTAAAATTGGGGTTTAACGAAAAATCGCAGAAAACTGGAAATTGCAGAAAAAACACAAGTCAAAGAATTTTTTTTAAAGTTATTATTTTAAGTAATTAGTAGTTATGAACATATATTAAGTACAAAATAAAATATTTTAAAATTGAATTTTCACAATTTTGGGGTTCAAAAATAACAAAATACCGAAGTTACTGTTAATTTATTTTCTGCATATGCGCATTTCGACAACTTATGTCTCATCAGTGCAGATAAAACCAAAACATTTGGAAGTCCATTAACCAAAAACGTGTAAGCTGATAGAGAACAAATACCCAAAAGGATCTAAAAAGAAAAGCCAAAATTCAGCTAAGGACAGAGCTATGCATGAGGGAGATACTCCTTAGTTTTAAACAAAATTTTGTAAAATTGAGATGTTGCAAGTTTCAATAAAGTCGGTTTTCGGGTCAGCACCGAAGTACTGACTACTGGGTTGGTGAATACCCTCGAGGACTAACAGTCCACCAGCAGGGGCATCGACCCAGTGGTAATAAATAACAAAATACCGAAGTTACTGTTAATTTATTTTCTGCATGTGCGCATTGTATTTTTAAAAGAAAAAGCACGGAAACTGGAAATTGTAGACATCATCCACCTGCAAGTATTTTAAAAATATTTTGGTAATGCCAAGAGGTTTATAATTAATATATTATAATATTCTCAATTATTTCAATTGATATTTCTCATTTTCGGGCAATATTGTTTTTTATATAGAAAAACCACGAAAGTGCGAGCAGAAACCATTCAATAAAAACTACCGCTTAAACAGTAGAAGGCCTCTTCTCTACGTCAAGCGTTTCTATAATATCCACGTTGGGTTTGGAGTTCAACATTAACTTTTTCAGAAACATGACTTATGACAGGGTGTTCGAATAGGTACGAATAATAAATTAGTTCTCACGTTTCCTGTACAAACGAATGAAGAAAGATTTAGTTAATATATACTACTCAACAAAAGAAACGTCCACTCGCATATTACTTAAAATAAAAGCATTATTTTTGTTCTCTTTAATTCATTGTAATCTTTAACAATACTCGATTCTAATTTTATTCTTGAAAAGAACACTTCCGGTCAAATAAAGAGAACTTCCGGTTGATAGAATCGAGACATAAATGAGCACGTGCAGAAAGTCGAAAGAATATTTTTGTCAAACAAGAACAACATTGACACACTGAATGATTGCAAACAATATGCCACTTTGAAATAATCGATACTTCAACGAATCTTCGAAGACAAGGCTCTCACTTACCGAATAAGATTTGGCAGTTTTGACCACTTATAGAATTTGTTGCAGTTTGACCTTAGATTAAGTGAAAGAAGACTTTAATTTGTTTAGAAATCATCACTGAGTTGTGACGCTGTTGTCGGTTTACAAACAACTGTTGACAACATACAATGGACTATTTATTGCAACGGTCAAGCGAGTGACAAAAGTTTCAATTCAAAGAGATTAAATTTCACACCCCAAGCCGACGCTCGCAAATACTGACCGCAGGTATAGAAACATTGTTGATAATTGATTGACAGCGATGTATGTAAATCAGTTGATTGAAAGCTCAACCCGGAGAAGATTTTAAATTTGATTGGAAAGTTTTATCATTATGCAACTAATCAAATGTAAAATCTTATCAAGACACTCCTGTCAATCAGTTATTCTGCATACACGATCTATGTTGTTTGCTGTCAATAAATTAACAATGTGTACAATGTTTTTCTTTCTCCGCAGGTAGTCTATTGGAACGTCGGCTTGGGGTGTAAAATTATATCTATTCAAAATGAAACTTTTGCCACTTGCTTGACCGTTGCAATAAATCCAAGTGTGCAGTTCAAAAAGAAAAAGAAAAATACGAAAAAATACGCCGGATTTCCACTCTTTCCATTTTCCGTCTCCATATACTTGACTGATTTCTAACGTCATTGTTTTCTGTGTTCTCGTTTTTGCCCTGTCTTTGGACTTCGATTTTTGTGAATTTCACCCCTTTGTTCCTTCGGTGTTCTACTGCCGTTGTTCCAATTTGAAAGGAGCCAGTCTTTAATCTTAGCTTACATTATAAAGACGAAATTAAATCGTCTGATGTCGTTACAAGTGCAATGTACACGCAAAAATATTATTTCAATGTTATAAAAAAAAAAAAATAGAATTAACACATTCTTGTAAAAATAATTTGAATTATATTTTATCATATAGGAAATAATTACACACTTACCCGTCAACTCTCATTTTTTACATCGCAAGTGATTTTATTAGAAAATTACATGTTAACAGTATAGACAATTCTGTTACTTACATGTATGTATAGGGAACATTTGGCCTAAGGTCGCACAAATACGATTCATCCGGAGGATAATTAATTTGCAGTGCAGCAAATAATTAATGTTACACTTTCTTTTAATTTTAAGCTGTTTTGTTTACACGAGGAATGAAATTAAAACTGGAAAATTTCTACATATTTTAACTTCAAATGATAAATTCTTCTTAAACCGACGAGCTGAAAAAAAACAGCTAATATCTCTTTCCAGCATCCATTTTAAGCAATAGAACCATTAAATCTTGTTCCATTTTTTTTTTGCAAATATTCATCTCCTTATTGGAATCGACAATTTGGACGTCAAAATCAACCGACGCCATATTCTTTTTTGGGAAATATTTTTGAATCACAATTCTATTTTTCACGGGCTTTGTAGACATTGTAAAAGTCAGTTTAGTATAATTTCGACCCAGTGAAAGCAGCATGCCCACTGCTTTTTGCAGTTGAGGGTACATGTAACCTTTGAATTTAAATTTGGGGGTACAAGATGTTTTTTCAGGGTACATATGCATACCAGTATTTTTACTTTGCTACTTAAAAAGGCCTCCAAGCACGGAACCTATAAAAATACATGACAAATGCCGACATTATTTCCTTTCACTTTTGATTTGAAAAAAAATCATTTCGATCTGAAAAGCACAATGTTCAATAATCAAATTTTCAAATGTACGTTTTAGTTTGTGAAATTGTACGTGCATGTTTTATAATGTATGTGAATTACGTACTACAGTACGTGAATGGGCATGCTGAGTGAAAGGTCGTAAAGAAGTTCAGCATACATGGTATAAATCATAATTGATGTTGTGTTGCCTATCTGTTGTACGACCTTCAACAAGTTCACACAGGGTTGGAGACTTGAAATTGAAATGATTACAATTTTTATGTCCATGACATCGCATTGCACACTCCATCACTGATTCTACTGTACTTGTGGATACAATCTTTGTGCTAATAAATTCTCCAGGAAATTTCATGAAGCACGAATAGTTATCTGTATAAATAAAAAAATCAAAATGTAGTTATTATTTAAGATCAGTTCTCTGTAAAGACCATAACAAATTATATTGAAGTGCGGCAAGGCCTATCACAAATTTTGCTGAATTTAAATTTAATGGTTGGTATTGACAAATGGTTTTGAATCCAGGTCAATTTTAAACCATCACTCAGTCCACGAAATAGGCCATATTCAAACCTTTATTTATCAAGGAAAATGAAAGAATTTAAAATTAGACTACTGAAATGTTAGAAAATCGATAAATTTTGGATTTAAAAATTAGGAAAAAGAGGTATTGCCAATTTCCCGTAAAACTATTCCCTTCAGCATTCCGATTTTACGAATGCATCAAATCGTCTCCTAAACTATTTTAACAGCACAGCTCATCTATTATAAAAATATTATAATCTATCATAAACACTATTACAAAAATTAATTAAATGCATTTCATGCTATTATATAGAGGATTCAGTCATTGAAATTACCACTTAAATACAATTTTGATAGATTTTGACATTTTTGTAGATTTATGGTATAAAAATTCGTTGCATAGGACGTCCAGAACCAAACTGAACTAACAGCCATCAGGAAGTGCAATTGTTTATACACTTGTAACAAAAAAAAAGGTCATCTTCTTAAATTTGGCATAAAAGGATGTTAAAAGCCATATACGACTGCTAATATGCCAGAAATCATACAGGTGCATCATATTGAAACTTTTATTTCTAGGAAGAACAGTTGCCAGAGACCATCTTACTTGATTTTCGACAACATTTGATAATGTTTAGAAAATGGCCTAATGGAACAAAATTCATGCCTCAACCGCCATACTTCTTTATGCATTTTTTCTCACCTTTGATTTAAGAAATAAAACATGGCTGCCATATTATATTGTCATTATAACATGGGCTTGAGTTTTTTTGCCAATATTTTATCCCGAGCGTTAGCGGGGGGTAAAATATGCAAACACAACGAAAGCCCATGTTAAAATGACAATATAGTATTTGGCGGGTATTATTTATTTCGATTCTAATATGGCAATTTCACCCATTTTATATCCGAAGCGAGCAGCGACTGTTTAATGGTTTAATTAACATTTTGATTTTGATAAACAAACTCGCTGAAAAAAAAACTTTCCACAAATACAATAAAACTTTACTTTTGTTTGATTTAATTGCTATTTAAACTGTAGAAAATGCCTCAATTCATCTTGATCTCTATTCAAACTTTCCAACCAACGCTGCTTACGAACCGGATATTACGATTTTATTTGTGAAGTCACGAGTAGGAAAATTAAAGCTTGCCCCGAATATTGCCTTTTCAAGTAGAAAAAAATCCATGATGAATTTCGGAAACTAATTTTATTAAAAAATTTTAAGTGGATGGTAGATTTTGACAGTTAAAATTAAAAAAGATTCAAAATATGCAACAGAAACTATGCATCTTTTACGCATGTGTTAAGAGTGTTATATTGGTATTATAAATGATTCTATTTACAAATCTAATACAGGAAGACATATTAGAATAGTTCTTAGACTGAAATAGTCTATACAGAAGATACCTTTTATCATAACATAGGCCTATGTTAGTTTGTTAAGTGTGTATAAAAATGTAAGTGGGCAAATACAAGGTGAAATTACTATGAAGCCTTAAAGTTGGTAACCATGGCAATTTGTAAAAAAAAAGACATTTTTGTATAATAGAAAAAAGAAGGGAAACGGGGAATGTGTCAAAGAGACAACGACCCAAAGGGGAGTAATAACAACTCAAAGCCACCACAAGATCTTCAATGAACAGGTTGGGGGAAAACCCCAATTGGGGTATATACCCCAATTGAGGTATAATATCCCAATTGGGGTATATGGTTATACCCCAATTGGGGTATCTGGTCAGTTTTATATAGATTATTTTTTCTCAATTCAATGGCGCGTAAGGAAAAATTATACATGAGAAACTTCGTGATTGCTGTCATCAAATGACATATCGCCATCTACTTGATGATGCTGCATTTCACCAGCAGGGGAATTTTAAGGACGTAAAATCATATATTTGATTCTGTCATAAACGAAGATCATCGCAATTGTAACTGGGTATAATATTAAGGCAAGAGAAACGGGGAGTGTGTGAAAATATAATTTAGTTGAAC